>CAJVGC010000590.1:65920675-65978698 GCA_910822075.1 Senecio squalidus | reverse complement strand
ACATGATTAAATGGAGCAGTTCATTTAAGTCATAAATATCGAACATATCTTAAGAAAATAATTATTATGATGAAGGACACTTCTCAGAATAAATATTTTAACTTAAAGATGAAATAAACAAACACACCATGATACAGAAAACAACTTTTGTCATTAATAAACTAGCCGAAGCCTTGGTAATTACAAATTGGCCGAAGCCATTACAAAAATATTTCAATCCTAACAATCTAGATCCGGAGCAGGAGCTGGATTCAAAGCCTGGAGTTCCTCGATGGAGAGATGTGAGCTAGCCCGGAGAAGATCAAGGTAAGGGAAGGACAGCTGGGACAGGGCAGCCATTGCTTCTTCATATTTTTTATCTGCCTGGGGATCAAAGGAAGGAACCGTGTCCATGGGGGCGCTAAGCCTGTGGTAGCGATACCCCTTCCTCACCCCATCAACAAAGCCCGAAGCAATGGCACAGGCAGTGGCTCGACCGTAAGGGGAAGAGAACTCATAACTGGAACGAAGCTTGTGAACGAAGCTTTGCATCCCATCCCCCATCACCCAGTCCAACTTAGCCTGCAGCCCTTCCTTGTCAGATAGGAGAGCTTTGTTGGTCTCCTTAACCTGCTCAAGCTCATCCTGCAGCAGATCAATTGTCTCCTCGCATCGGCTCCGTCATGCTGCAGCTGAGACTTAAGAGTTTGCTCAGCCTTCTCCATTCTCCCCAACTCCCTCACCATAAGATCCCAGTCAGACAGGCTTATCGTCTTCATATCTGGGGCAACGGCAGGGGTTTTAGCAGCTTCGGCTAAAGAAGAGTTTTCTTCCTTCACCTATCCAATTCAGTAAGAGCATCAGCTAGCTGCACAGTCAACTTCTTGCACTGGCTAGTAGCTTTCCTCTGTTGGCTAAAGTAAAAACTTTCTTTGCGAGACAGGAGGTACTGGTCCTCTCTAAGGAAGCAATTATTGCATCTCTTTTCTCACCTCGCGTCTCGCTCAGAAAGACTCTTCTGAAGCTTCGAATGCTTCCTCAGAAGTTTACCGTAGCGGGCCCTCATCTCAGTACCCCCTACGGCCAACTGAGTCAGCATCACATCCATCCTCGCCATCACAACCTCATCAGACTTCTTCTTCCAGCGCTTTGACTCCGCCGGAGTTGCAAAGTGATTAAGCATGCTCCGGCAGATACTTATATCTTGCATACTGCTGCTGGGAACGGCGGCCCAGGCCGGGATATAGGCATCTTCGGATGGGGGAGGATCGAACACCCAGGGGAAAGAGGATTAACCTCTTGTTCCTCGAAGTGATCACCCCCGTCGCCCTTGGGGCATTCCCCAGGCATGTGGCCGCTCTCACCACATTTGTAACAGCTTCTGTCACCACCACCACTGCCTTCAGGGATCTCCTGGCTCTGCACCGTGACCTCCGGTCAGTAACCATGGGGGTGGCCATCTCCTCCGGCCCAGCAGGTCTCTCCTACAAAAAGTAAAGTAAAAAGAAAGTAAGTAAATGCCGTAGCAAAGGCACGTTAGGTAACTAAGGAAAACTCTTACCAGAAGGAGGGGCGGAAGTAGAAGTAGCCTGAGCACTCTATTAACCTCCTCCAGATTTTGAGGAGTAGGGTCTGCAGGAGTACGAGCAGCAGACTCTGCGGAGCAGCCAAAAATCAGACTGATGAATGGATTCAGAAGAAGAAGATAACACTACGACCGAAGGGAAAGAGGAGCATGGTGAGGCAGGAAAAAAGGGTAAACATACGACCAGACCCTGACCATTCCTCTTCCTCTTCGGAAGTAAGGTCAATATGTGTACCTTTTCGAGCAGCCTTCTTGTGCCTACGAGGCTTGCTGCCAGAGGCTTCGGTCCGAACCCTCTTCCTCTTCTTAGGAACAGAGGCCTCAGCTACCGCTTCCTCAGTCGCCGCAGCCGAAGCAGCGGGAAGTAACGAGCGTAGAGTAGCCGAAGGCTCTACGAACTTGCCACCAACTTGTTCGACTATCCCGGCTTCTTCGACCTCCAGCACAACGCGAGGGAAGTGAACACCCTCTACGCTCTCGAGCTTCAGATACTCCAGCAGCGTCAAGGCTAGCCAAGTAAAGGGAAAAGACACATATGAGTAAAAAAAAAAAAAAAAAAAAAAAAAAAAAAAAAAAAAGAGAGAGAGAGAGAAAGAGGGGAAAGAGAAAACTTACTTCGGCTCCCAATAGCAATGGAAGGCTTTTGGTTAACAGGGATCCAGTTCCGGCACACGCCAGCCAGGATCAGCACCTCGGTGGGGTAGGAGCGAACATGGATGGGGTTCGCCAGAATAAGCTCTATCTGCCCCCTCTCAGCGTCAGTAAGGGTCGGAGCCTCATCCTTGAAACCACCGGAAGTAACGGACCGCGAGGGCTTAACAATGGGAGCAAGAGAAGCGCTTACCCAAAAGAAGGACTCCTTCCACTTCTTCAGTCCAGTAGGGACGAAAGTGAAGCAGTCCTTGTCCACCAGTTCATTCTTCGCCTGGCGCTCCACCATAAACCAGTCGCCGTTGCGAGCTAGCTTGAAAAACTGACGCCACAAGCTAAGAGTGGCGCCGAAGCCCAGCGCTCGGCACAAAATCTCGAAGGACATTATCCTGAGAACGCCAAGAGGATTCATCTGGACTGGGGTGATTCGATAGTGCTCAATCACTGAGAGAAAAAATGGAGACGCAGGTTTGAAAACTCAAACCACTTACAATATACGGCGATGGATCCCTAGGGGCAATCCAGCACCGTATTCTGAACAAGGGGCTCAGTAGCACGCCAGTTGGCGGCGATCTCATATTGTTCACAGAACTTCTGGAACTCCTTATGAGTAAGGGTGCAATAAGAGGTAGAAAGATCGGATTTGCCCATTGAATAGGGTGGGGTGTAAACGAAACAGCGAGCAATGGCGAAAATGGGGAAAAATAAATAGGAAGGAATTAAGATTTCTGGGCAAGAAGAAAGAAAAGAAGAAGAAGATTCACTAAGAAGGAGGTAAAAAGAAAACAATGAAGGGAGATTTCGGTTTTAATAGAAAAAAGGGAGGCGCAGGATAGTGGTATGGCGTACGATAGACACGAATCCCGAAAATAAAGGAGCGTCTGAAACTGTCAGGGAAGCGCGTGGGGGTCAAAGGAATGTCTGGAGACATGAGCGTGAGGAGAGTGAAACGGCGGCATTTATGGGAGATGTGACCTTGCAATAATGACTGACACACGCACGTTTGCCCTTTGGGTTATTAAAGCAACACGCAACGGTTGCATTAATGAGCATGACAAGACAACGTTTGACCCTTCGCAAATAAAGACCGGATGAGTTACCATGAGGTAAAGCAACGGCCAGGAAGGTAATTGGAAGAGTCTACTATAACGGTGCTAGGGCTCCGTCATACTAGACTGGGGGGGCATGTTGGAGTATATATGGATATACTCCAAAAGTGACTTTTCACCCTACTGCTTCGGTAAAGCTACATTCGGCAAGCTCAGTGGAGCACCAGGCCGAAGCCACCTGCAGCTGACTAAGCTGACGACATCAAACCGCCAGTACAAGAAACGCCAAACGTGTCACGTGTCACGTGCTCAGCTGACATAAAGTACCTGATAGACGGCTAAAAGGACTGTACCACGTGGTACAGCAGAAAAGGTACTGAAAGTTTATCAATCGCCCGCTGAGTAATAAGAAGATGTCAAAGGTGCTGTCTATGGACCGGACTCATCAAAGGAGGGAATATAGTGCGCCGAAAGAGGGAACAATCTATTATCCAAGGGATAATGGACCGAAGCACCAGGTAGTATAAATAGGGCCAGACCCATTCCAGGAAAAAGGATCTGAACCTTACACACACTAAATCAAGAACATTCTCCTTAAATGTTCTTGATTATTCCTTCATCTTCTTAAATACATTAACTTCTTACACCTTTTAAACCCTAAATTCTTATCATGAATACTTATTTTCACGCCCGAGCCTTATCGGGGACACCTCCCCGATAAGCTTTAGGCGTTGGTTTTGTGTGACAGATTTCTACTTAGAAGACGTTCTTCGAAGATTGTTTGTAGTACAAGTCCCTGAGGATTTTTACTTCAACAGTATGGTTCTCAACAAAATTAAAGATAGCCTTAAACATATGCATGATGGGAATCGGAAAGATTTAATCGTGTCACTGTGATTAGAGGAACGATTTGGGTGAGAAGCAGTTAGAAAACAAAAACAATGGTATTTGTAGGGTTTGTGGAGTTTCAAAATTTCGATGCTTTTTTGATATTAATGAATTTATAATAAGTAAGGTATCTTTTAGCAAAGTTTTGTTGTTAAAATATCAAGTCATCTTTTCGTGACATGTTACATAAGATTCATAAATGAAAAAGATGATATTTGTAAGGTATCCGAATTTTCATAAGTTCTTATAAAATAGGGGTCCATATTCCATACACCCTCCCTTCTCTCCCCTACACCCTTATAATTACCTAATTATTATTTTAACTAATAATATATAATCATTTATTACACCTAATAAAATGAGGCAAATATGTCGATAAAAAACAGACAAAAAATGTAATTAAAGTGATTCACTTTGGTTGTAACTAAGCTCGTCCCACAATAACTTTGATCAAACTATCCAATAACTTTTTTACTTTTTAATTAATGTTATATATTACTATATCTAGTATTAGATTAGATATGCATATATAAATATACATGAAAATAAAAATAAAAAATATAGAAAATATATTAAAGACAGAAAATATGAAATTAAATTCTAATAACAATTAGTCCACACAATTTATAAAAACTCTTTCGGAACTAGGAGGATTAAATTGAGCATATAAATCTAAGCGCGACTTGTACATTATTTCTCATCCAACAGAAGACTGTGTCTTGAATAAATTCCAGTATGCCGTGATGTGTGGCATTGGATACTCACCTTGCAGTTGTACCATCGCATAATGGTCACCTCGTACATGTGCCAGTGTAAGACTTCGATGGTGTGGAAACTCTTCGGGTCCTCTCCAAAGCGGGAAGATAGTATTACAACCTTTCTTGCTTAAACAATAAACGATCATACCAAACCTCTTGGCCATCAGAACACCTATCGCAGGCATAATCATCCAATATTTCTTTGGTGCAGGAGAGTAACGGTAATACAACGACTCGGCTAGTTCATTGATTCCTGTGCTAAAAACACGAGCATATGCTTGATAATTCGTATGTAACTCATCTAGCAGTTGTTCCCGAATGTTGAGCCACGCATTTTGATTATACCCGAGACAAAGGAATACACCGACATGCATTTAAATAGATAAAAGTTTTTTGTTATTATCATTCGAAATTTAAGATTAAAAATAAATCACTCGAACTGAAATACTAACCCGAATTCAAGTATTCTAAAAGTACGCTAGCACATGGTAACCCATAACTTGTACGAAGTTGACAACCACAATTTGAAGAGTTTAATTGAAGTTCATTTGACCGTTTAAGTTCTTCGAGCATTAAATTAAGAGCATCAATTGAGACTAAACCCCTTAGTTGTTGGAAACACGGTAGATTGTGTTCGTGATAGAGATATATTCTACTTATTTCAAAACTTTCTTTAATAGTCGTAACTTGCAACTTGACGATTTTATCAATACAACCTACAAATTTATCTAAAGTGGAATTTTCCGAGTCCAGGTGGCTTTTTAGCTTAGCATGTTGACTAGAGCCAACTCTCTGTCAGTAACTATAATACGTGAGTGCATACACTCTTCTAGTGTCAACTTTAGACAGTTTAACACCCATGAATAATTTGCCTCCTTTTCCTTATCCATAAAAGCAAAAGCTATACAAAATGTCTTGCTCGTTGAAGTTACACCGACAATCTGAACAAAAGGCATATTATACTTGTTCGTTTTGTATGTGGCGTCTATAATCAAAACGTGTGGGAATGCAAGCCATATCTCAAACGATGTTGGGTGAACAAAGAACAAGTTATTCAATTCATTTGACTCATTTGTAGAAAACTCATAAACAAAATTATTAAGATGTAGGAGAGTCATTAGAACTTGCATAGGAGTTTTTCCTAATTTCCCGGTCATGCGTAATTTTTGACGTGCATAGTATATGGTGTTAATTGTTGAAACATTATTCTCATTCTGCTCCTTTAATGTCAACAAAATATTTTGTGGCTTCACGTTCTTCAGTGTCAATTCTTTCACCATAGAAAATTCATCTTCAGACAATCGTTTTGCAAAAGGATGTCCCTCCATATGTTGTGCAGGTGGATGATTATGTTTATCACATTTCACTCTTATCATCCAATTATCATGGTCTATTAATTTCCTACTAACTGAAATTTACACTTGCACTTTTTGGTAGCACTAAATTTACTTCTATCCACAATTTATATTCACCACCACGATCACACATAAGTGTGACTTTATACACAAAACCGTTTGTGTATTTCTTCGATCTTTGCGTGACAAGGACAAAACCATGAGAACGTGCCCTGTTTTGCGCCCAAGTCATTAATTCTTCACGAGACGTAAACACCTAAAATTGAATTTATTTATTTTAACGTACACGATATAAATTTGGTTTATAATATTAGAAAAAAAGAAAGAAACATTTATATGAATTAGTTTAATATCATACCTCATTAGTGGGAAAGTATGATGTCCATGTAGGAAGTTCAACGGTACTCATTTGTGTTATTTTCGTCAGAAAATGACATCTTTTTGCATAAAACATCCAAACGTCGTTGTAAGTGTAATAAAAAAAGTGAGATTATTAAAAGAATTATGATATAATAACATAATGAAAAATGTAAAAATCTAATATCTATATAATTATAACTTATACGAAACTAATCTAGAATCTATATATATAATAAAATATTAAAAATGTCAAAAACTAAATTAAAATAATTAGTAATTTAAAAACACAAATATTAATGAGGACATTACAAACATGATAAAACAGGATGTGTAGAAAAATATAAAAGCAACCTTTTTAATTTTTAAGAGATTAACCCTTTATAAAACGTATATAGTACTAACCCAATAGTACATAAGATTTTTATGGCCACTTGAAAATTTTCTTATTATTATCCTAAAAAAAACTGGTCCACTACTTATATTTTTTAAAGATATTTAAAGTAAAGTGTTCCTAGGAAGTCAACAAATAATATGAAGGAATTAAAAGTATTCTACTTAACTGGTTAAACGAAATAAATTAGAAGTATACTTAAACTACTTAACGATTAAATAAAAGAAATCCAAAGTATTCTACCTAAACTACTTAAACGCTTAAATGAAAGAAATCAAATTATTCTATGTAAACGGTAAAATGAAAGAAATCCAAAAGTATTCTAGTAAAAAAAAGAAAGGAATCAAAAGTAATTAATTTGACATACCATATAATAGTGTGTCCGCTTGTTGGTATGCAAGGGATGGCAACGGGGCGGGTTCGGGTCGGATATCACTAAACCCGTACCCGCATCCATTTATAAAACTAATACCCATATCCAACCCAATACTCATCGGATACCCATATAGTTTTACCCATCGGTTTTTCGGGTTTCTCCACGGGTATTGGGTATACCCATTTACAATTATGCACGACAAAATGTCGAGTTAGGGATAAAAAAAATTCTTAACGAATTACTAAAACTCAACAAAATACCTAATTCATTATCGACATTTCAAAAATTTAAACGATTATTTTAAAGGATATAATTTAAGTTATGTGAAATCAATTAGGGTATATAATATAAAAAGTTATTATTAGCAATATGTATTTTTTATAAATAAAAAAAGAAAAAAAAGGCTTAATATGTGTATGGGTAAGGGTATGGGTACGGATACGGATAATCTGGCGGGTATTTGACAAAACCCATATCCATACCCGAACCCGCAAAAGAAATATTTTTGTGCCCATACCCGCCTCCAAACCCGCCAACCCGCCCCCGAACCCTACCCAAGTGTCTCGGGTTTCGGTTTTGTCCATCGGTTTCGGGTGGTTTTGCCATCCCTATATGCTCCTTAGAAAAATAAAAAACTATGAATTTTTCTTTTATGTGATTGGGTGTTTGGATATGTGGTTGTTTGGAAACAGATTATAATTTAGACACTAAAAACCTGATAACGAAATTTAAGAATGTAATTAACTTAATCTATTTATATATACCTAATTAAATCTGGTTTAAATCATATTTAATGAGTTAGTTAGAAGTTAAATAAATTAAGTTATTTATGTTTTTAATAAAAAAATGTTTGTGACTTAGCTTGATAATAAACCATAATTTAGTCTTTTTATAAATTGTAGTTTTCCATAAAAGTAGTTAGAATTTTGATCTAAATATTTGGTAAAAACGAGGTGAAAACTTTGACCAACTATTTTGAGGGTGTATGTATTATAGGGTCCTTAAAATATTCCTATCAATTTATACTTTTACCGTCAATTTATTTGTTTTACCGACATTTTATTGTCATAGTTTCATGTTGGTTTCAACAGTAAATTGCTATCATCTTCGTTATGTTATATCTTAGCTAGATGATTATTGTTCAACATTACTTATGTTTGATTATAGTATTAAAATATTTATTGTGGCTATCCGCGTAATATACATGATATTAATTTATTTAGCGAAAAATATCTTTTACGAGAAAAATATAAGTGTGCGTTTGGTATGCATAATTTTTGCAGGGAAATGGAATATATCAAAAGAATTGGAATTTGAGGGTTGGAATCCTAATTTATTAAAAGTTGTTATGTTTGGTTGATAAAATTTAATAGAATTCAGTTTTCAATTTTTTGCTTAATTCATGTTGAATTGTAAATATTTCAAATTAATTGGAATTTTGTAACATATGCATGGTGAAGAAATTGTAAAACACGTATGAGAGGGTTTGAGCTTTTGAAGAAAAAAAAAAACTTGAGTTTTCTTTAAAAAAAAACTTAAAAGGGGCTTACGTAAAGTAAATGAAGAAAAATACATTGTTATATCTAATAATTAACAATAAAGTTGTATTAAAATGGTATATATTTATAAAATTTCATATTTTATTAATCTTTTAGTATTGTAAAAATTGTTATGGTGGATGAGTTATGTGACATGGATGGCAATGGAAAAAAAAATTAAACAAAATTAGTTGTTATATTAAAATGGTAGGAATTGTTTGAAAGAAGTTTCTGTAAACTGGGTTGAATTCCTATAAATCAATAATCTTAAATTCCTTCATAAATTGGAAAAAATTCTAAATTCCACAACGGAAGAAATTCGATAGAATTTTAGCATATTCCAATTCCTTATGTTATCCAACCAAACATGATGGAACGTGAATTCAGAATTCCAGATCCTTCCATTTCATTCAGATTCTACGAAGTAAACATGACCTAAGAAATTTAAACAATGGAATTAAAAATGATCAAAGCTAATAATATCTATACTACATATAAAAAATTTGGACTTTAAGTCTTATTGTTGAAGGCTTAGTAATTAAATTACTTAACTACCTCTTATCCTGAATGTTTAAATTTTCAACCCATAGATACATAAATGCAAATTCACTTTTGGTGTGAAATATAAAAACTTTTTTTTATAGAAAATTAAAAATTCAAATTATAAAATATTTTCATTGATATATGAATTTCTTAAACACACACGGATGTATATTAATCAATTAATTTAACCTTATAAAATATTTTGTTCATTTCACACACACTCAAATTTTACATTAATTTTGCTTAAATTTATCATAACTGAAAATCTTCGCCATCGGTATTGTTATTGTTATAAAAAGTATATCCGAACAAATTGTCGAAAAATATCTATACGTCGCGTGGGTACCATACTAGTAAGTACATAAAAGTAGTTAGATTACTTGTGAATTTCTATGGCCTTTATCGAAAAATGAGTCAGCGCACATAAAAATTGTGACAACCGTCACCAAATCCGCCTGGTCAAGATAAACTTTCTAATTAGTCAACGCTCACTCTACTTGCCTGTCATTACTTCATATTTGATATTTAATGTGAATTTTAAGACTTGTTACTTATATGTGATTGCTTGCGATGGAAAAACACTTGTTAATGTTTTGTGGAATGAAAAACTTAACATGTTATGCATTTCACTTAAACGTAAGGTTGAGCTTCAACGTCTATTTATAGAGAACTTAATGTCTTTATAGTTTTTACTGATTATTTAATTATAACCGTAAATATAAACTTTATATTTTAGTCATTATTAGTAATTCTCCGGTTGTGCTTTCATATTCAGAGTACTCGATTCACTTTTGGTACGAGAAAACGTTTAGTGTTAGGTCTAATTTTTATTGCCTTATTTTAGTTTTATTTTAGCTCGGTTTCTAAGCATGGACTTGATCCATAATTCAATTTATATATGCAGTAGTTAAAAAAAAAAGGAAAAAGAAATTAAACCAAACCCGACACAATAATCACACTCCCAACCTTGATTTATTTGACTTTTCTTCTTCTTTTCTTCTTCTTTTCTTCTCATGAAGAAGCAAATAGCCAAGAGGTGATCAAGATTTCATTATTCCTTTTTCTTTGGTTGAAAGTCTCAAACAAACACGCATACGTGTTTTTTTTTTTCGTTTGTACCGGTAACTTTCTTATTTTCTTTTTCATTAATCTAATATTGTTATTATTAATATTTTACTAATTTTAGTTGTGAAAGAAAAACGTATTTATAAAAGTTATAGTGTTAGGGTCATCTGGGTTCTACCTAGGTGGTAAGGGGTTTTCTTGATGAAGAAGAGGTCTCGAGTTTGAGCCTTGCCTGAAGGTTTCCTCTTGTGAGTTAAGTGAGATTCCTTCTTGTGAAGGTGTGTGGGTTCGAGGGTTGCATATTGGCCAATTGGATGTCACTATGGCCCCGAACCGCTATAATTGTCTTTCGAAAGAAAAGAAAAAGTTATAGTGTTAGGGTTGTTGTAGGGATAATGGTATAAAAGTATTGTTTAAAATGTAATAGATTTATGTATATGCAAAATTGTTTTGATGATTTTGAAAAGAATAATAATTTTTGAAATTTTGGAAATAAGTAGGGTTTATATCAGGGTTTGATTGATGGTTTAATAAATTTAAGAGGTTTTATGTTTTAACAACGTTTTTTAGTGTAAAATTTGTCGTCTAAAGTTTGTTCTGGAACTGGATAGATTTGACTATAACTTGGTCATAAATTCATATTATTGAGAGATATCTATATCCACGTTGCATTTTTTCGAGTCTTTTTTCAAATGGTGGTGGTCTCGTTATTTGAATCAAATTTAAAGTTAGTCAAACGGTTAAAATAAAATACGTGTTGTCTGATCTGAATTTTGTTAACAGTTTCATTGGTCCAACTTCAATAGGTCGTATCTTGATCATAACGACGTGTTTTTAGTTGAATCCTAAATCTAGTTTGTAGAGATCCAAATCTAGTTTCTGTACATGTAAGATTTCTTTTCTAATTCCACCATTTGGTTATTCAAATTAGTTAGATATAAACGTTGGTCTAATCTGATTTCTAACATGTATAATTTTGTATCGACTTGTAATATATTTATCTCACACATACAGATGAGTTAGAACTTGGTTAGTGGATATGTGATTGCCTACTGAGTTAGCTACTTAAATAATTTTGGTTTGAATTTTGGAGGTCTTTAAGTATTTTCCAAAAATGGTTTATCACATGTTGTTCTGAATTTTACGTTTCCAGTGTAACGTCTTTTGTAAGACTTTTATAAAATTTATCGAAAGTCAAACACTTATGGAATTAAGAATATATATTAATAACTCAGTTAAGAGTCTAAAATAAATCTATTGAACATTTATGACATGGTTAAATATAACATTTCGTTTAGGAAGCTCAACTGACCATACATATAAGTGATCTTCTTAACTAGCACTTGCACAAGAACTTGAGGTGAGTTTCGTAACCCCTATTCTAACTGTTTTCAACTTTTTGTGGGAAAGCATAGCTTCATTTATACAAAATGTTTGTGATTCAATCGTTTGTCATTTTTGGACGCTTAAAGTATGTTTGTAACTATATGTATATACATTTGTCTATGTGGACTTATTACAATTTTATGTATGGTATTTATTATGTGTGGAACTTTACGAGAAGTTGTCAGGTTGGCAATGTTCTCGGATACAAATGTCTATGTGGTACTTTGCATATTAGTTTACACATACTGTCCAAAACGCTTATTTAAAACATTTACATTATCGTTGCTATTACGTATTTGACATTTCAAGATTTACAAATATTGTATGACAAAGGAGATGGTATTCTATTTCAAGTTCAGTTTTAAACTAAAATTTTGTTGCAAGGATTTACATACATTGTTTTAATAAACATTACGAATTCACCAACTTTATGTTGACATTTTAAGTTATGTTTTCAGATAATGGTCTGACATAAGATTGGCTGGAACTTCTTTGGACCTAGAAGACCTTTTGTTATGCATTTGAATATTAAATTTTACTATTTTGAACTTTGGATTATGTTTGGTTTATCTCTTTTGTTGCAACGCGGTTTGAGGGATTTTATATTTGGATTTATATGGTTTGTGTTTGTTATTTGTTGTAGATTGATTCCACAATGCATAAGTGTTTGGTTATGATTGTGCGACGTCATGACACATATTGTCAATTTATATTTATATCATTATTAGACATTCTCTTAAACTATACAATGTGTTATGACGATGATCGCCAATCAATTGCACCCTATATTTTCGCCAAAGGTGGAGTGTGATAAAAATAAAAAAGAAACTCGATATATTAATACTCGATTAATTAATAAACTCTTTGAAATAATATATTTTGTTGGTCCTTACTAGGGTAATGGGTGTTAAATTAATAATTCGCTAAAATTATAAGATAATACAATTTTTATAATCTTTATAGACTCCATATAAAATATAAATTAATAATTCATTATAAATTTAATATTACATAAATAATTTGTAAAGATTTCTTGAAACACGACTCAATTATCTTTTGGTTTTTGTTTAAAGGGCTAAGCGTATGTAAATGTAACAAACTTTTTCTGTTTTGTTATTATGTGTACTAAACTTTCAAAACCGCTATTGTAGGTATTTTTCACAAGGGATGTATGAAACGGAGTTTTTATACGAAATTTCCAATAATTAAACCGGTTACACGTCAACGAAAATCAGGTTCGTTACATCAGTTATGGGAAAATAAGAGTCAGATATATAGAATAGAGGTTCCGAGAATTGAATACACACAATAGCAAAATGGACAAAGTTTATTACACTTTCTTGCACTTAGCCCTTGTTTAAATCATCTTGTCCTTGAATATGGTATCTAAACTTTCTTATCATTATGAGAACTTCTAATATTATTTTCTGGGAAGTGATTTGTTCACAACAACATTAGCCATACACAACAAATTTTATATGGTTGGACTAATTTACCCTTACCTTTATTTTTACATTTAACCCTTTATATATTGTGAAAAATTTATTTAAAACTCACACTTTTTTAAGTTATCATTACAATCATATCCCTTACATTCTTAAAACAATTTTATTTGTTTGACGTCTTTTTTCGCTAATATTAAACATCAAAATCATATGACCGTTAATATGGCCGTTGGAGAGTTTGACATCGATTTTGAACAATAAACATCAAAATCGTTGAAGAGTTTTTCCAGTGTATGCTTTAATTGGGTTGGAACCGGTTTATACCATCTAGCCGTTAGAAAATTCATATGACCGTTAATATGGCCACAGGAGAGGCTTTTTTGACCTTTTTTTTGCATTTTTTTTTACCATTTTTCCATTCCAAATTTACTATAAGTATGTAGGTAAAGTTCCGTTGCACTTTTGTAACAGTTCCGCTGCACTTTAACCGGTTTTTGGAACCGAACCGGTTTGGACAGTGATTTTAAGCTTGATCTATCTCTTGTTTCTTAACTTTTATTTATTTATTTTTGTTTTAAAAAATAATGTAATTGATTGTATTGTGGGTTTGAAATTTTAACTTTTTATTTTGAAAGTAATAAATGTATATATGTTAAAAAAGACCAAAACGTGTGTTGAAATTCCAAAAGATATGATTGCCAAAATTATTTGTGTAGGTTGAATCGTGTAAGATTTAAATGTTAACATTAATATAGGGGTAAAATAGTCTACTCATATAAAATTGTTGTAAATGGCAAAATTTTGTTGTGAACAAATCACTACCCTTATTTTCTCATATCCTAATTTGAAACCGCCTTAACAATATAATCCATAACGTAAATTAGTTAAACATTTAAACTTGTTCATGTAATAATGTCTCAAAAGTATGCTCGTAGTTCCATAAGGAAGACTTAGGGGCATTCCTACTCTTTACTTGAAAAATATATTTTGAAAGAGTGTCAAAATTTTTTTGAGTTCATAAGTTTTATGTACTTGAAAGTAAATGTATTAGGCCACAAGATTTGAACTTTATTGTCCATGACAACATGAAAATAGTATTATAAAAAACCTTGACAATTTGTGTTGTAATATATGTGTAGATGTCTAATTATATATCCAAATGGGTCAAATAATTATGTATTTGTGTGACCATTGATCATATTGAGTTGTCAATTCAAATATTTATGATGTCAGATAAGTGATCCATTATTATATTTTACTAGCTTAGTCCCCGGGTATTATACGAGATTGTATAAAAAAGCTATTTAAAAATAAAATTCCAAATCTTTTTGATAAAACACCCTCCTTTGCGTTTATTTGTGCATCATCATATATTCTCCCATAATAATCGACTTCTTAGGGTCAAATAACAATTCCCCTTTGTCTTTAAATCATCTAAAAACAGTTGACTTTCCGAAGTCAAACAACAAATCATCTTAAGCCTAAATTACCCGTGTGATCCATTTGTTTTTTATGCCACACCTGAAAAAGGTTATATCATATTGAAATGGATCAAAAGGATATAAAGTCATAGTTTTGTCTTTCATTTGGGCCGTTGGACATAGTGGTCATGGTAAAGTTGCGGAAAAAAAATACAACACAAATGCTTCACCTACGTAAGATCTTGAGGTCATTACATAAGTTTCAAACTATGTAATTTAACATGACTATCAATGTTGAGCTAAGCATGATTTAATTATTGAATGCGTCTCTTCTAAATGATTTTGAACCTTCAACTCCCTTTACTTGAAGTCGGTTCATCCAAAATTTCAACACCACAAATTGTTCCAATCGTGAACCTTTCCCAATAAACATTGTGATAAAATCAGAAAATGCATAACATAGAGATTGATATTGCTTAAAGAAAGCCATAAAAAATAAATAAATAATTTGAACAAATTGAAAGGAAATGGCAGCATATAAGCAAATAATGCACCTCAATATCGTGTAACATAATAATATACCTTTAAGACTGCAGAAATCCTATAAAGCTCTTCCCTTATATAATCTCCAATACCATATTAAGTACCTACAAACCAACAAAAAAAGAGAAGAAAAACATATATGTGTTTCAGTTCTAAGTGGCATTTCATCGAACATATGATGTGCACACATAAAATTCTCCAAATGCCATAATAAACAAACATAAAATTCTCTAAATCAATAATTTACATTAAAATTCATGATAAAATTATTTACTAACCAAACAAATCATTACACCAAAGGAGTAAATGCACCTGAGGATGATGATCATGATGAAGTTATCAAGACATGATTTAAATGAAACATTAGTAAATGCCTAAGGATGATGATAATGAAACATTAGTTCTTATTTATGCATTTCATCAAAACATTAATATGCATATACATAAAGTCGGATTGTTGACTTAACATACGAATAATCAAAGATTAAGAAAATAAACCTGGGGATTTAAAGGTCAAGGTTATAGTTGAAATATACGTTCTTTGGTGGTTGGCTATAATTTCTTACTTTTTACTGCCTATGAGATAAGACACGATTACTGCCTATTGCTAAAATGCTCTCATACACATAATAATATCACATATAATAATGCTTATCTTTACTATAACAACGACTACAGAGGCACCATATATTAATTGACATCTACGATAGTGCAATACAATACAACTTATTTACAACTAATTGAAGCTTTCTAGGAAGATAGTTGGAAGCTCTTACTGACTACCGCAATTGCAAACACTAAACCAGCTGCTCCGCTTTAAACAGTGACAGGACACAGTGACAGGAAATTCAATATAAATTATATAATCAAATCACATTGCTAAAAGGAAACTTGAAATAAGTCATTCATACTGGATACAAATTGGTAGCAATTCTTACATGTTTGCTTCATAACCAGAAAAAGAGTTACAAAAGTTGAAAACTTATTTGATTGCCCTTTTTGTAAATCCGTAACCTAAATTGGGTTACAAAATGTATAATCCAAACACACACACATACATCCAAAATAAATGGATCAAAAGAATATGATAAATATTATCTTTGATTGTAGCTAAAAAAAAAGAGTTGGAAATGTTAAAAATACATACTTGCAAAAAAAACATTAAACAAATAAATCACTGGCCTTTCATGATCAATCTGTCATAGCTTTTCAAATTCAACCATTTTTTGTAGCATTTCAAGTATATAGCGTGGAAGAGAAGCTTTTCAAAACCAAATGAGAAAGACTTAATTCAAACATTAATAATAAGATCATAAAATTCAATTTAACCATGAACATTCAAAATATCATAAATACGAACATAATTGTAAATCGGAAGCAACTAAACAAAACAACAAATTTAACATATATCCAAACCACCAAAATAGCACAAATAATAAAAATATAAACTCAAACCCTCAACTAATTTGTTGGGAAATAAAAGAAGTCGCATTACCTGAGCCGGAAAAAATGAATCCGTTAAGAAAATAAGTAATATGGAATCCTATTCAAACATGCAGAAATTAATCATATAAACTCCTTTTAAATCAAAGAAAAAAAACAATAATAAGGCGGGCGTACCGGTGGATAAAATCCGAATTGATTAAGGAAAAAAACCCTAATTTCAAACCTGTACAAATCAAAATTATAAATGTTAATTCAAACCATCATCTAACAAATCTGAGTTTTAATAGAAATAGAAGAAGAAAAAATTCAGATTAAAAAATCCAATCAGTTGATATATGTATAATCCGTTCATAATCCTACAACAACCAAAATTAAAAACAATCAGATTCAAAATTCTTTGATATTATTTGCAAAGAACTCATACCCCTATTGCTCACAAAGATAAAAGTGATTCGAATTATAAAATCTATGAAAATAATTTGAATTCAGAGATAGGTGGAGGAGCAGAGTGAAATTCTTGGAAAATGGAGCAAATTCAAAATTTACTAACACAATTGGGCTAAGAAAAAGGTGGGGTAACCTGCAACAAGCTATCTAACTTCTTCTCCCAACACACACTATCTCTTCTTTTAATTTCAATTTGTTGGATTTGCTATTTTTCTTTAAATCGAAAAAATAGCAAAATAACACCAAGTGACATCAGCATTTTAAATATCAGCCTACGTGTACAATATAAGGAAATGACACGTCAGCATTATGACGTCAGCCTAAAGTCCCATTTATTAGATAAAAGAGATGTTCATTTTGAATAAAGGATGTTTGTATTCTTTTGTTGTCGCGTGTGCGATTCGATGCACATTGCATTGTTTTGATGAGTACTCTTGATTGTGCTCATCGACACATTGGCACATCATTATGCTCCGCTACTAACAAACCCATTTTGGTTCTTATGAGACACATATAAAAATATTAAACTTAAAAATGTAAAACCTACGTCGCTGACATAAATGGTTGAATATATATGTGTAAGATCTACGTTAATAACAACGAGTATCATATGAATATATGATCTGTATCACAAGCGTTAATAACTCGTGGATAACCATAATGATATAAGTTTTACAACATAACTATATAATTAGTTTTTATAAATAGTAATAGTAGATTATAAACCAATTATCGATAATAAAGTCTATATAATCAAGGTTTTGGAGTTGGACTAGTCATTTATTTGGTCAAAATTAGGTATTAGGTATACCATGAACAAAAAGTAGAGTAAACATGGAGGCCCATTTGATCACATGTTATATGCTCCAAAACAGACCTAAACTTTGACTCAACTTATTCCTCTTGTTCCCACTTAGATTGAATCTCCACCGTTGATTAAGACGGCTGTATTAATCAATGGTCATATTTGATTACAGATTTCCCTCTTGGATTAGTTTTGTAATCAAGATCTATCATCATTGGTCCCCACTGAAAGTAGCTTTCATCAAGTCTTTCTTAACTACGGTTGATCACCGTCTCATCTCACGGCTATCCTTTATCCACGTCAGCAATAAAAGGGTGATTTCCTAGATCTAAAACCCACCTCTCTATTTATGAGATATATTTACTATTACCACCCTTGACTTTTACTTAGTTGTTAAAACCTCCACTTTGCTTTCTATAAAAAACAATTTAATCATACAAATTGGCTACTTGTAGATTCATTAAAGATACGGTGCCTTTAATTAAGAGATCATATAATTAGTTATAAACCATATCTGGCTATTACTTTTAATATTAGATGTTAACAGGACATTTATTTAAATTAAGTTTTAATATAAAGTTAGTGTTTACGGGATAGTCAAACCATTAATTTAGTTAATTCTATATGTTAATATGTTATTTTTTATAAAAGGAAACATCTATATATCTATACAAAAATAATTGATATTTCATTACCGGATATACATATATAATTTGTGTACTACACAAATCATTTTGCATAAAATAATTTTAACAACAAAACATAGAGTGGTATTTTTATAATTCTTTCGTTTCAAAAAGAGTATCTGGAAATAAAAAACGGTTAAAATAAGATATGTGCAGTTAGTAAAGTGTGTTTTTTCATTAGATTAGAGTTCCTGCATAAAATAGAAAATTATTACATTTTAACCGTCAATAATTGGAAACAAGACAATACATTTTGGAGAAATATAAATCAATAATTGGAAACAAGACAATACATTTTGGAGAAATATAAATAAAAACATAGACACTTTTTTTGAAACGAAATGAGAATTATTTTAGATTGAATTAATAGTTAATTCTTGTTATTCATTAATAAAATGTATACTTATATCTCGTTTAAGAGATACTTGAAATTTATATATCTCGTTTGAGACATACTTGAAGAAATCTATATAATTAGCACAAGCTAACAATTGATCCAAACATATAAAAGCTCATTTAGTTAGTTTATGTGTCTAAAAAACTCTATAATGTTTTAGTTAAGCCAAAATAACAAGGATTAAGATCCAATCTTGAAATTTTATCATTAACCGTAAGTCAACTAATAATAGTTATCTAAAATCCTATTTTTAGAAGGATATTTAAAGTTTAATTTTAGGAAAGTTTAGATCTGAAAATGTGTATAATAAATAAAAAAGATTAGGGGTAGAAAATGTAAATAAAAAAAAAGTTCCATTTAAATTCTGTTTAACTCCTTTCATTGACCCCTCTTCTCCCACAAACCCTGGTTTATCTCCGCCGCCATTCATCACCGGAGATTCAATTCAATATGCAGCCATCTAACGGTAACGGAAACACTAACGCCTCCGGTAACGGAGAATTAACGCCACAGCAGCAGCAACAGCAACAACAGTGGCTAGCGATGCAACAATACCAGCAACAACAATGGTTGGCGATGCAGCAATATCCGGCTGCGGCGGCGGCGGCGATGCATCCGGCTATGATGTATCAACAACCACCGGCGGCGTATATGCCGTATCATTATCAACAGCAACAACAACAGCAATATCAACAACAACAACAACATCAATCCAATAATAATCAGATTCAGAATTCGAGTGAAGATAATAAGACGATCTGGATCGGTGATCTTCAACTCTGGATGGATGAAGCTTATCTTCAATCCTGCTTTTCACAAACCGGCGAGGTTCTTATTATTATTATTATTATTATTATTATTATTATTTAAATTTATTTTCAGTTATTGTTGCTTGATGTAAATAATTTTATAATTAATATAGGTTTAATGAGTTTGACATAACTATAGATCCTATTGTCTAATTTATGTAGTAAGTGAAGTCCAAACCATTGAGTTTGTAGTAATGTTAGGGTTACTGCTTCTCTAATTTATTCAATCCTGCTGCCTGAGGTTTTTATTTATTTATTTATTTATTTTTATGTTCAATTAATTACTATTCGGTTTAATGATTTTGACATCAAAAAGTCAAACTATAATTTCCTATTGTTGAATAGATGTCTACTTTATTGAATAAGTGAAGCGAAAACCTTTGAGTTCGAACATATAATATCGTAGTAATGTTTAGGGTTTACTGCTTCTTGATAACTTATTAGAATGTTACCAATCTATGATAATAGAAAACAGGAGCAAAATTAGAGGCCTAATTTAGTGAATAAGTGAAGCAAAATTGGAGTGCATATCTTAGGTGTTAATTGTGTATTGTGTTTTTTGAACGCCAGTACACACTTTTTAAGTGTTTGGATAAAAGTGTGCTGTAGCTTATTTTATAGATAAATACACGATTATTTTTAAGTATGTGCTTATTATGAATGCTTAATGGGAAACACGTGAGTTTTAATGGTTTTGCTTTAGTTATTGAATTTATTATTCTGTTGACATATTGAAATTAGCTGAGCTCGCAGGGTTTTAGGGGATATTTAGTGGCGTGTGAATTTTTATGCTTATAATGGCAAATTCTGTGTAAAAAACTTATTTGACTTACATACTTTCAGCTTATTGTGAACTTACGTTTTGTTTTATATAATCTGTAGGTGCTAACCATAAAGCTGATACGGAATAAGCAAACTGGTAATTCAGAGCGTTATGGATTCATTGAATTCGTTTCTCACTCTGCTGCTGAGAAGGTTCTTCAAACCTACAACGGATCCTTGATGCCAAACACTGACCAATCTTTCCGATTAAACTGGGCGAGTTTTAGCACAGGAGAAAAACGTGGAGACAACACTGGTTCAGATTTGTCAATATTCGTTGGAGATTTAGCTCCAGATGTAACTGATTCAATTTTACACGAAACATTTGCTACCAGATATCCATCAGTTAAAGGTGCGAAAGTAGTCCTTGACACCAATACTGGTTGTTCAAAAGGTTACGGTTTTGTTAGGTTTAGTGACGAAAATGAAAGAACGAGGGCTATGAATGAAATGAATGGTCAATACTGTTCAAGTAGGCCTATGCGAATTGGTGTTGCAACTCCCAAAAAACCGTCTACGCAACAACAATATGGGCAACAACAGTTTTCATCACAAGGTGTGTTTTAACTCCCTAACTCGTTGCGTATGTCACGATTAAATTCATTTTTGTAATTGTTTGTGTAATATTTAGCTGTGATATTAGCGGGTGGAAACGGTTCGTTTGGTGGAATGTCTCAAAGCTCACAATCTGATGATGATTCTTCAAATACAACAGTGAGTCGTTTTTTCCTTTTTGTTAAACACCTAGTAGAGTTTGTTATTCGTTAAATAGTAACCAAGTTTCATTATACTTCATTATTGTGAAATTTGTAAAAATTGCTTATACCGAGTAAGCTAAAATGGAACAGTTATGTTACTTAGTTACTGTTTAATGACTTTTCTTTTAAAGTTGCATGTTTCATTTGGTTAAACATAACACAAGCTAGAACAAATCAGCATATTGTGTCGTTTATAAGCTTATTATAACATCTATCTGGAAATTATAAGTTGGAAATTAAACTGTAAAACGGGCTTGTGAAAACTAAGCCGAACAAAATAAGCTGATAACTCTTCCATTAAGGTCACTAAATTTTAATAATTTCATAACAAAGGAACAATATGTTTTTGTGCAGATTTTTGTGGGTGGACTTGACGCAGAAGTCAATGATGAAGACTTGAGGCAAACCTTTATTCAATGTGGCGAGATTTTATCAGTTAAGATACCAGTAGGGAAAGGATGTGGATTTGTAAGATTTGCAAACAGGTAATAGAAGCTTCTACTATCTATTACGTTAGGAAACTTTATAGTCAAACATATACATGATTTTCTTTTTGTGTTTTTTTAAATTATATAGAAGCAGCGCTGAGGACGCAATTCAGAATATGCATGGAACAGTAATCGGAAAGCAGACAGTTCGTATATCATGGGGTAAAACTCCAGCTGGCAGACAGGTATGCAATTATCCATTCTCTAATTTACTTTATGTTTATTCTTTCCTTCATAAGTTTGTTAGTAGTGTTTAATATTCGATTTTTTTTGACAGAACGGAAATTACCAAGGAAAGCAAGGTTATGGTGGTGGTTATGGTGGCAGCGGCGGCTATGGAGGTGGTGGCTACGGGTATGGGGCGCAACAGAATCAGGACATGTATGGTGAATCAAACGGATATGGAAGTCATCAGCAACCCGTAAGCTAATGTTCTTGAAGCTTATACTGTTTCTGTTAGTTGAGTCCCATGATGAGAGATATCAAAGACTTATAATATTTTTATTTTTGTTCTTATGACTTATATAAATGTTAAACTGGAATTTTATTCAGGTCTTAAGAGAGTCTAAAAGTTTTGGTGATAATTTGTGATCTATTTTTTGAATTATTAGTTTGTTACTATTTGCTTTTATGTTAAAATCACCGTAAAATAAGTTATGTGAATGGTCTATGTTGTACCAGAATTTCATGAATAGTACCTAATTCTTAAATCAAATAAAATGGCAACATTGACATTTTCATACAAAAAAGATATGGTATAGTCATTTAACACGAACCACTGGATTAGTTTTGGAGACCAAGGTTTGGCATATTTTTTATATTACGTAGGGACTAGATGTAAAATGATAGTACCACCACATGGACGGTTCGTATTATCAAGAGACTATTTGTTGGATAAAACATATTAATGTATGATTTTATAAATAAATAAAACACATTGAGAAATACATATAAGTCTATTAGAACTTGAGATTCAACAGAAATGGCATTTTGTCTGCAAATGGTGGATCAGAAAACTTTCCGGTGAGTATCTGCGAAGCAATATGCTGATTCGCTGCCTCTGTGTAGTGTATTCCGTCCCAATTAACATATTCAGTTGTGTCGTTGCATACAGTTGTTGTGATTGAGCTACCATTTATGGTTTTCGTTTGGCCACAGGCTAACTGATTGTTGTAGTTTAGAGGCGGACCTCCATAGCCACAGCAAGCAGCTACTGGTTGTTCGAAACCTGACAAAAGACCACAACCGATCTGTTTATAAAAAATTTCTCTGTTGAAGACTAGAAGTTTTACTTGGTGTAAAAATCTATATATTTCTGACATATATGTTGTGCATATATGTATCGTTCATTTTCGACTACTAAACATGCGTAAGCCCTAATGACTAAAATAATTTCAAACCAGAAAGACAACCCCTCTGTAATCTAATCTTAGAATAACAACAAAATGAACTAAAAGTGGAAATGAAAAGGAGAAGAATTCATACCGTATTTTGAATAATTAGCAATGAGATTGGATTTAATGGTGTTGATGTCAACATGGGTGACGTTGGCATCCGAATACTGAGCCT
This sequence comes from Senecio squalidus, assembly GCA_910822075.1. Taxonomy (NCBI): domain Eukaryota; kingdom Viridiplantae; phylum Streptophyta; class Magnoliopsida; order Asterales; family Asteraceae; genus Senecio; species Senecio squalidus. The sequence continues at coordinate 65,955,138 of CAJVGC010000590.1, read as the reverse complement.
CTAATTTTGTTACAAGTGCATGTAGTTGTAAGTTGAAAAGATTAGCCACTTGGTTGTGTGTAGAAACACAACCTTGGGCATCGAGCTTCGAGGGATCTGTCCCAAACTTTGCAATGTTTTGGGGTAAGCACCCCAGCGGTCCGGTGTTATGAATCCAAAAATTTCTTGCACCTTCATCGTATAACTTCTGAAAATGTTGAAAATATTAACAGTATTAATACATTTTTTGATGTTTGGTCGTAAATCTTGTATCTGTTTGGTGAATCATGTGAACCTAACCTTGATTCCCGTTTCAAATTCGGCTAAAACTAATGGAATTGATGCCACGATTTGGTCGTAAGACTTGGAGTAAAATGCACCAGCAATATCATTTTGGCCTATATCAAACATGTATAGTCCCTTGCTAAAGTAATCTTCATCAGGTATGTACTTGTTAAATCTTCTGGCTATTACAAACATATATAATACAATTAGAAATTGTTAAGTTGGTCAATATAAGGGCAATCCTCGGGTTACTCAATTTCAAATCTTAAATAGTTATGTCATAAGCGTATGCGTCTAAAATGAAATAAGTTATAGTACATTAAACATACATTTAGCTTGCAGTTGAAGAACGCGAGACTTAAAACGAAAGAATTGAGCAACTTGAATCCCAAACGAGAATGGGCTAACGGAATTTGGTGTAGGTGGGAGTATAGTGGATCCAGCCGCTGCAAAATTGCATCCTTTACGGAAATTTGGGACACCAAGAGCCTCCAAGTAAGCGTTTAAAAAAGGCAAGTCCATTGCATCCACTTGTAAAAAAAATTAAATATATGTATATACTTAAAAGCGAGTAATATCATAAGCGGGATTAATCTCATTAGAACTAAATATGAATAAGAATCGTAAAAACTATTTATGACCATTCATTTCAGATTGACAAGTAATTTGTAACCACTCATTTCAAATAATGTGGAATCTCAATTATGCATAATCGTAAGGAATAGTTGTTTGAGCCTGATTCTTACTTAAGAAATCTAGAATAAGTCTGCCATCGCAGAACCTCCCTGACGGTCCTTTGAAGTAAGTTTGACCGTTTGGGGGTTCAAGATGGTCACCCACACCAGCCACAAGATCGCCTGTATCAGAATTCGAGTCACCAAAGTTGAATACTGCTGGATAGTTAAAGTCAATGCCATTTGTAAGATGTGGTATACAGATAACGAACATTACAAGAAGAAGAACGTAGTGGTTCATATCGGCCTGTTAGCGTTGCTCTCGATCGTTATCAACTTTTGTTTACAATAAGGAGAACATTATTGTTTATGTATGGGTTGAGTATTTGAAGTTTTGAACAAATGATGGTAGGCTGGGTGGCTTTTGTTTGTACTTGAAGTTTGCTTTAAGGTCACTATTACTCATGAAACTTAATATTACAACTATATCCTTACATTTTTTAAATTAGTTAAGTAGTCAAGGATAGTTCTGTTATGTTGTCAACTGTAATTAGGGACTTGCTGGTAGGAAGTCATGGCTGTAGTTGCTTGTTATGAGAATGTAACTTATTTATGACAAAAAAAACATTGATTACAACAATTTCGATTTCGAATTCAAGCAATAATCAGATTTCTTATTTAGATTAGTGACTAGATTACTAGTATACTTAGTTTCGTCAAGATGATAAATTGAGATGATAATACAAATTTTTGTGCCGGAGTAGTATGTTTTCCCCCCGCATATTCGGTATAATAAAAAACAGTATAATGATGTAACGAACAAATAAATTATGTATTAAAATGCTACATTCGTCTTCTATTATTTACATATTCGATATACGCAATCTGTGTACTTGAATATAAGTTTTCCCATTCGAACGCGTTCCCAATTGCGAACCTTCTCTATTGTAGATGATTTTCAGGGAGTGGACTATTTTGTGGCTGTGATGTTTGTGAAAAAGAGTTTTTTTTTTTTTGAATCTGAGTAATTAATTTTTTTTTGATATTTTTGGTGATGCTTTGAATCTGTTTGAATGTGACTGGTGGATGTTTGTGGCTTTGATGTTTTCTTTTTGAATGTGGTTGCTGGTTCAGTATAAAAAGGTTTGATTTTTTTTTTGAATGTGAGTAATTAAAATTTGTGATATTTTTGGTGATGGTTTGAATCTGTTTCCGGTGGATCTTGGTTAATTTTAAAATTCGTGATATTTTTTCAAAATTCGAGTTGGTAAAAATATAGGCTATGATGAATTTTTATAAATTATTTATCGTTTGGTAAAATCGAATAGACGGTAAAACATGCTTTTTCTGTTTTGCAACCTTTGTTTTTATCAGAAATGATATAAATAAATTTCTGAGCCTTTCGTTATTATTATATGTTTATTAACAAAAAATTAATAAGAAAATAATAATTAAAAGTTTGTATGTGTAAAAATAAAATACATTTCTGTGTGAAACGGAGAGTTACTCATTTGTTGAATAATATTAAAAAACACGACATTATTTGTTTATAAAACATAATAATTTTACCTTTTTTTATATAAAAAAATAGAGAAATATTTGTATAAAAGTAATGTGTTTTTATAAAAAAATTCGTCGGAGTTTATAGACTTTTGAAAAAAACATAAGGAATCAAAAATTTGAAAAGTAGAAACGATTAGACATAAAGTTCAAATAAATCATGACGTAAAGAAAAAAAAAAGAAAAAAGATGTGACCGATGGATAGGGGTTGTAAGCTAGGGGTAGGTGTGGGCATAACACCACCCTATTTAAATTTACTACCTTGAAAGTTTAAAGTATAACATTAAATTTGAATCATATCCAAATTAATCTAAATGTAAAATTTTACCATGTGGATGTTTTATACAATCAATTCATTTTCTTCGTATCTTGTAATTTATTAAATAGTTATTATTTTGAAATCATTAATGTTTTATGTTTATAGATCCTAAAATGAAACTCGAGATTCCCTTCAAGGTGCTTGCTTCCACTGGTGGCGGGCGGGCATTTTCGGTACAGATATATAGCCAGTAGAAAGAACTATTCCCAAGCTGGAGAGGTGAGAAATTGAACGTCCATCGAACAAGTATAGTTTAGTAAATAAATATGTGAAAACGGGTGTTATCATATCCGGTCTATAATGACTTTTTGACAAAGTATGTAAAAGTTAAACTCTCCCTCTCCAAACATACACCGGGATCCGGATATTGGCGTTGTTCTTGTGGTTTTTTATGTTGGTCATACACACACACACATCCACACACACACTGAACTGACTTCTCTGTTGCTTGAATACGTAAGTCACTTTCACCATGCCTTTTCTCTATATTAGTTTTTGACCGAAAAACATGAATGCAAGTATCCCAGAAGTCACAAGTCACAGATGATGGTATGATAGCTTTGGAAGGCTTTCACAAAATGAAACATCTCAAAATTAGAAGATATGATAAGAAGAGACATGTCAAACTTAAAAGCAGACATGAATCCACAGGGATGTGTATGGTTCGGTTTAACCGGTTTCAACTTAAATTCATGGCCAAACCGGTAAGTTTGGTTTGGAACTTTTTCAAACAAAATCGGCCAAATATATTTTCAAAACCAAACCTCCCAAAAGCAATCAAAATCGGTTTGGTTTGGCAGTTTAATGGTTTGAGTTTAATTATTTTTCTTATAATTTTGAAGAGTAAAACAATGTCAAAAAATTTTAAAACCAAAACAACCAAAATTTTATTATGTTTTAGGAATTACTTCAGTTTATTTATTGGTAAAAACAAATATTAATAATCTTAATTTTGTTTAAGTAATTTAGTTTTAGAGATGAAAGAAAAGCTAAATAAAACTTTTATTATTAATTTTTTTTTTATAGATTATACACTTATTTATATTTAAGTATATAACATGTTGAAACAATTAGAATAGAAATTCATATATAAATATTTATAATATATATTGTTGGGTTATAGTGTGTTACTACTCGTGAAGAGGGTTAATACTGGTCACTGAGTATGTTACTACTAGTAACTATTACTACTGGTGAAGATGATTACTACTGATCATTAATCAGTCAAAGTTACTACTGGTCTACACTATTACTACTACTGCTGCATGGAGTGCATGAGAGTGTCTACTGGTTGTTACTTATTTTTAGTTGATAATGTTCACGTATTATTAGCAGATAATTATATAATAGATTTAGATAATTATCAAGTAGATTCGATAGAGATTATAACCCGATTATGTTTAGGGTTTGTTAGCCTCAAGGTCTATAAATATAGATCCTTATATCGTTGTAAATATACGTCTATTGAGAAACCCTAATTCTAATAGATTGAGGCTGTTGGTGGAATTCTTGTGTTCATTATTGTTTAACGTTTATTTATTCGTATTCATTTAAACTGTTAATCAATATCCTTGTTAATATCAAAGTGTTGATCTGCTGCAACTTCTTTGGTAGATCTAGATCTACACGTGTGTTTATACAAACCTAGTTCGACAGATCCTGTCAAGTGGTATCAGAACACAAGGTTGCTCTAGATCTACGATCTACAAAGCGTTTAACAAGTTTTTCACAAACCAATCCAAGATGTCTGATCTCAATGAAGGCGTTCAAGCTAATAGGGTTCTAGTGCTCACATCATCAAACTATGATATGTGGAAGAGTCGTATGTTCAATACATGCTTTAAAGCAATTATTCTATGTGGCAAGTGGTGAAGAATGGTGCTAAATGTGTTGCATTTCCTGGACCAGACGTCAAATCTAAAGCAGTTGCAGGTCCATCTCAACCACCAGCCACTGAGCAAGAAAGGAGAGATATTCATAATGAATGCCAAGCTTTAAGTACCTTACTTATAACTATACCTAACGAATATCAACATCAGTTTAGAAACTTTACTCATGCTAAACTGCTATGGGAAGCTTTGGAGAAACGATTTGGAGGAACAACAAGCACTAGGAGAAACCAAAAAGATCTGTTAAAGCAACAGTTTGAAAACTTCACGTCTGTGAAGGGTGATACTTTATCTCAAACGTTTGACAGATTCAACAATTGGAGAGCTATCTAGCATGGGAGTAACCACTGCTCAAGATGACATAAATAGAAAATTTCTCAGAGCTCTAGGAGAAGAATGGACGATTACACTGTCAGATACAGACAAGGCAATACACTTGATACCATGGAGATTGATGAACTCTACAATGAGTTACGTGTTTTTGAACCTGAAGTTAAAATTACCATCAAGCTACTCTACCCAGAAGGTTGCCTTTGTTACTACTACAGGATTTGGTTCATCATCTGAAACTGGTTTTATATCTAAAGAATCTAAAGGAAAGCATAATGATGAAGGTGTAAAGGAAGCATTCTTCGCTAGCCATGAGAATTATGGGCTAGTAATTGAAGACCTGGAGCAAGTGAATGCTGATGACCTAGAGGAGACAGATCTAAAGTGGCAGTTTTCTTTGTTAAGTGTGAGAACAAGAAGATTCATTCAAAGGACTGGCAGGAACAACTTTGCAGTACGAAGAGGTGATAATACTGGGTTTGATAAAAGTAAAGTGAGATGCTTTGACTGCAAGAAACTTGGACACCTTGCTAGGGAATGTCCAAACAGCAAAGATAATAATCAAAAGCAATCAACTCAACACAATTTAGCAGGTTCAAGCAACAACTATCAAGAAAGATCATCCAACTCGACTTCTTTGGTTACTCAGGATGGATTAGGGTTTGATTGGAGCTTTCAAGTTAATGAAGAAATCACAAATCAAGCTCTCATGGCAGACATTGTAGAAGATGACATTCCAATTGAGGTATTAACTGAACTTTGCACTCCTGCATGCATTAAACAAGTTAGAAATTATAGAGAACATAATACACTTGTTTGTGAATCATTACATAAGTTAGAAGAAAGAAGAAAAGAATTGTCAAAAATAATTGCTAACTTTGAACAACAAGTGAAAGCTTATGTTAAGAATGAAACAAAATATCAAGAGAATTAGCAATTGTTAAATGGGAAAGGGATAATGCACTAGCTAAGGTGATTAAATCAGAAGAACAATTTCAGGAAATTAAGATTGAAAATGATCAAATTAAGCTTAGTATTAAGAAGTATGAAAATGCTTAAAAAACTGTTGATCAAATTCTTAAATCACAAGTGAATGGTAACAACAAGAATGTGATTGAGTATAACAATGTGTCACCACCTTATAACAACAATTATATTCCTCCCAGTTTAGACTCTAGTAAAGAACTGAGTGAGGAATAAACTGAAGTTAATACACATGCTAATGCAGATCCTATTAGAAGTAAAATTATTTTGACAAAACCTAGAGTCAATGAACAAACTATCCAACAAAAGAAAAATAGTGATTCTAACTCTAGTCAAGGTCCCACTTTTCATCAAAATCTCAAAAACAGGACCACATGTTTATAAAGAAAGAAACTGACACTACATTGGACAAAATCAACAAGTCAAACCATGTAGTTGCATGTGTAAATAGGGACATGCATTACCTGTAAAGGTTAATGTAAGGAACTGGAGTCAGGGTCAAAATTTCTTTAAAAGATGTGTCGTGTGTGGAAAATCAAATCACTTAACTGAAGACTGTTCTTATAACAAAAGAAATAACCTTAATGGAACTAGCTTTAATAGAAACAGATCAAACACTTCCTATGCACAGACAAAAACCAAAATTCAATTGAAACAGATTTTGTTGAATATGATGGAGGCAATGTTGCATTCTGAGGAAATTCAAGAGGTGGTAGGATTACAGGAAGATGAACAATCAGTAATGGTACAGTTACTTTTGAAAACGTTTTCTTTGTCAAAGAATTAAACTATAACCTGTTAAGTGTCTCTCAAGTTTGTGATAAAGAGAACAAAGTCTCCTGCTTAGTTAGTTCATCCGAGTTATTTTCTGTTCATCCGAGTTAAAATTCAAATTTCTCAATTTAAATTTCTGCATAGTAATGACTGCTCCAGTTGTGAATTACGATAATGAAACAGGTTCTGGTGGTGGACCTCCAAAATTCCTACAGGATCTGATTTTATGATGTGGAAACTTCGATTCAAGGCATTTTTATACTTCAATGATAGACAATTTATGGAATTCAATTGCAAATGGTATTCATGGACCTAGAATGCAGGAGACTGGTGGAACTGGTATGGTAGACGTTGATCCACAAAAGGTACACAGAAGCAGACAACAAGCTCATTGATAGAGATTTTCGTGCACTTGAAGCAGTGATATCGGCTCTACCTACTGAAATTTATAACAATTTCAAGGATTGCACCTCAGCTAAAGAGCTAATGGACGCTATGGAGCTTCGATATGAAGGCAGTTTGGAGTTAAAGGAGAGTAAAAGAGATATGTTGAAGAAGTTATATGAAGCATTTGAATATGTGAGAGGTGAGAGCTTATTACTAGGGAGTGATCTAAAGAGTGTTGGTGTTGTGTTGAAAGATAATGATGTTTGTAAGAAGCTGTTGGGATCTCTACCCACTAAGTGGTCAGTGCAAGTTATGATCATCAAGAGAACTGCCAATTTGAATGCAATGACCAAACTTGATCAAATTTGCAGAAATTATCAACTAAACCTTAGCAAACACTCAAACTATCAAATTCACACTTAAAACTAATGATTAAAACTAGAATACCTCAATAACGAATTTTACCGCCAAATTTCAAAACTACAAATACTCAAAAACCGTTGATCTTACTGTTCTAGTCCTTGTAATTTGTCTAAACACCTTGAATGTAGCTCACAATCTCTAATAACTAAGTTTAATCAAATTTGATTTGGTTTCCAGCTCTGATACCACTTGAAAGGTCTAGTCAATTTTTAAAGCAACCAATTTAATGTTTAGAATCACTAATTGGTGGTGGAATCACGAGTTAATGAATTGAATTAACGAATAAGAACAATGAATCAAACAATAATGTGTAAAAAGAATTTTCATTCATAAGCCATAAATGGCGGAAAGAGTTGTTACACCAGATATTCTCACTCACATATAAGCTCATATCAACCATTATGTTTATTTAAGAACACTTCGGGTGAACTAATATATTAAATCTCCAATTTACTTAACTCTGGTGAACTTAAAGTTAAGTCGGGTAGACTAACTTGTTCACCCGAGTTAAAGTCTTAATTGACACACTATCTAAGTTTTAGTTCAAGTGATGAACTCAGTTCACCCGAACTAATTCCTAAGACACAAAACTATACTAATGAAGATTTAGAAGTTTCAAACATCACTCTAATTTTGCTCCAACAGATATAGTTTCTATTCATTTACAACATCCTTGCATCATAATGTGTTGATTACATTTTAAGCTTAGATTTATATTAATATGAAATTTCGCATCATATTAGTTTGTATAAATCATTGTTTTGTGTATTGATCTTTAGTAAAATCCTCTTATAAAACTTTATAAATAATAAATAGATAAATGTATATCCTTTTATCTTAGACATATGACACTAATTGTTTCCTAAAATAGGTCAAATTGCTTTAAATATATAAATGATTTTAGTATACAAATTATTAAGGTTAACTTATCATATTGCTTACATAAATGATTTACATCTCCTATTTACCCACCTTAACTACCTATTAACAAATATTTACTTTTTCATTGATTACATATTCGAGTATATTCTTAAAAAAATATCAATTGTTTCTATAGTTTGAAAAGTTAAAAAAGAAATATGAACAAAATGAGATTTACTCGAGTATATTTTAATTATTTATATTTAAAAATAAATAATAATTTTAGAACATATAAATATAAAAATATGAACAATTATGATGGGCCGGATGAAAGAGTAACATAAAACCATGATCATTGATAGTTCACTTTGAGAAATTTATAAAAAATCTTAAGTTAGCGGTATGATTAAAATATAATAAAAACTGATAATAATTTTGTCATGTTAAGTTAGAGTATAAAGAAATATAGATTATGTTGTGTAAACTCTAAGTACTAAGTAATATTTGTATCAATCAAGCAGTAAATTGGGCCTTACTCAACCCATGATTAAAAGTTAGACCAGCTGAAATTATGATACAAAGGTAAATCTAAATCTTGGGGGGCCATCGAATATCCATGACTTGAATATGGGCGGTGTATGTATGGTTTGGCTTATTGATTGTCATGTTTCTTCTTGACTTTTGTAGTAGGCGCCTTTTGTTTTTCACCTAAAACATGTTTTAAATATGGAAGTGATTAGGGATGTACTATTTTTTAATCATTTGAGTTCAATTCACTATTTGAATTCTTAGACATTTCAATAATATCTTAATAAAGAAAAATAAAATAAAAAATAAAACATTTTGACTGTTAATTTGTGAAAAATACAAATATTCTAATTATTGGCGTTACCTCCAAAAGCGAACTAAACCACTACCGGAAACTAAGAAACATACTATACAAGATATTAAACCTAAGAGTTTTGATAATTATTCCAAGGATTGTGGTTAAAAAAACTAATACACATTTTAATTATTTATACAATTTGAATAAGAAACCACTGCGTTTGAAAAATCATTATCCATTTAAAAAAAAAACTAGAAACACACAAAATTTTAATTCATATCTTATTTCTAAACCACATTCTATATAATTGTAGTTATCAATATTATAACGATTCAAAATCCATTTTTATGAGCTTTTGGGTTACATCGTATGCAGTGGAGGGTTTACGGCATAAAGACCCAAAGTTTTGGTCAAGAAGTCAAAAGCTAGACCTTTACAGCATAAGGCTTTTAGCCTTATGAGGTAAAGCCTTTATGGCGTAAAGCTTTGAAAATTCGAAAGTGGGATTTTATCCCGCCCACGCCTTTATGGCGTAAATGCCCGCCAGACATCAAATTGTATTTAATCGTTTTTAGGGTTTTTCATTTCATTTCTTGGAACCCTAGCTGCGTTTTTGTGTGTGTTTTGACCAAAGAAGATTACTTATCGATCATAGAGTGTTTGGGAAGTGTTCGGTGGTATAATCCAAGCGTTAGTTGTGTTGTGCGGGGGCTATTTTGAATCGCCCTTGACAACGTGGGCAAGTTGTTTGGGTTGTAATTACACTTGCCTATATTTCACATGTTGAGGTTATTTGTTGATGCTCACGGTTGCATGATTTAGCCACTTAGTATGATGTTAAGATATAAATTAGTCATGAACGAATTATTGTATGATTAAACTAATAGACGAAGTAAGATGGATTGAACATATATGAAAGACCATTAGCGTAGTACGCAAGATTAACCAAGGATTATTCGTCTTTAAACTACACTAGATAAAGATGATTTGGCCACGGTAGTTAGTTACTACCTAACAGTTGTTCTCACAGGTGCTACGATTGGCAATCTAGACACTACCGATAACATGGGTATGAGAGTGATCTTGGATGCTCAAGTACTCGATGACATGTGACGTTTGATCGTCAGTCACACATGCATAATGCCATCCTAGGTGACGGGGAGAGACTCTTCGGAGGAATACTAGTCTCTTCACTTCCGCACCGTAATGACATATCAACGTTCCAGCGGTTTGATATGTTGGAGTAGCGAGAAGTTAGTAACTGGTGGTTGTATTATCCGCGGATTAGCTCCCCCTTCGATAAGCAATTACTAATGATGACTACCTCGTGAACCTTAGGTCATTGATGGGACCGTAAGATGATTTAGGGTCAACACGTTAGTAACCTAGAGCTTGGTAGTTGCACACTAAAGATAAAGATGTTAGTCTACCATTAGGCTATTTGATGTTGCATTATTGTCTATTTGTATTACTTGCTTTATTGCTTGTTGTTGATGTTTTGTTAAAGAAGTTAAAGATGGGTATTGGTGAGTAGTAAACAAGGCTAACCTTGGGTTTAAGGTCTTGTCAACTACGAATGTTTAAGAGAAGATGTTTTGAAAAAGATTATTTGATAAGACTCTTTTATAAAGAAGTTCTACTAAAGAAGATTTGATAATGGCGTTTTATAAATCTATTGTGTCTGACTTGGCTTTAAGCTAACACTTGTCTTTTTTTTTATGTCTTGCATTCGTGTGGGTCGAACACGAAGGTCTTTTTGCCTTTTAGATGGAGACCTTATGAGTTGGATTACTTGATGGGTAGCCTTAGATTGTTGAAGCTTGGAACTTAGTTTAATGTTTACGTTGCGTACTTTTCATTATTAAACTATGTTGATGGGATTTTGATGAAACACAGGTTTATGATGTTGTTAACGTAACTTCGGTTTATGACGCACACGACTAATAAATGTTTTGAGGACTTCCATTAAAATGCTTTGATATATTTAATGAAGAAGTTTAAAAGCTTTTGTAAAATTTGAATTTTGAAAACCATGATATTACAAATACTCTTTAACTTAAAAGCAAACAATAAAAAAAGAATATAAGTCTGTTATAAACAATAAATCGTAGATTAAAATTGAATATATTTTAAACATTAACCCTTTGAAACATTAAGTGTTACAAAATGTGAAAGAGAAAATCACAAAAGTAATCACCTCAAAATTCAAAAATACCAAAATAATCATCTGATTCGCGCCACTTTTCTCGCTCCATTTTTTTCGTCGCGAGATTGAAAATAATATAAATGATTGGTCATAAATTGACCACGTTCTCGCGACTTTTTTGGTCCTCGCGACATTTTTCTCGCGCCAATTTCTGACCACTCATTTATATTATTTTTCAATCTCGCGACGAAAAAAATGGCACGAGAAAAGTGGCGCGAATTAGATGATTATTTTGGTATTTTTGAATTTTAAGGTGATTACTTTTGTGATTTTCTCAATGTGAAATACATTAATAATAGTCTTTAAAGTTGAATTTGACTCTTTGATATGGCTTGATTTTATTTCACTTATTATGGGTACAACTTTAGAGTTGTGTGGGCATATTTCCACCACAAAGTGGCATGTGGCATGAACCCTAAAGTACCACAAGTTGCATTTGTATTAGCATTTGTGGTCATCATCACCATCACCAAACCTTACCTTTGTTATGTACGCTTTAATCATTTACTGATTCTAATCAAAATAGTATTATGTGTAACCTTTTTGCAAAATTGAAAAAATAGAAACAAGTGGGTAGTTTATGTGAAAGCTCAAATATATCCCTTTACAATAATTGATTCTTTAACAAAATGCAAATGTTTTTGTTTATATAAAATCTTTAGTGAGTCAAATACTTATGATATCTCATTATTTATGTAATTTTTTTTTAATATAGTCAGGGCCGGCCCTGGGCCTGGGCCACCAGGGCAACCGCCCAGGGCCCATCAAGGTTAGGGGCCCATAACTTCCCAAAAAATCCCTTTAACAAATCATAACCTATTAGACTTCTTTCACTGCCATTTTTTTTAACTTTAATATTGCGATTTGCCAGCCTCACTGCCTATTAGACTTCCTCACTGCCTACTTCCAAGTTTGATTTTTCTTTGCGGATTCACGGTTACCCTTTGATTTTGCCGACAATTGCTGAATTGCCAAACGTTACTTAAAGTATATCTGCCTGGATACGTACGGACATACGGTTGCTCAATTGCCGCTAGCTTTGTATCAGGTGTTAAACTTCCTTTCTATTATTTTGTTTAATTGAATAATTGTTATTTGTTAATAATGAATTCTAAAAAATATTTATCGGGTAGCCAAAAAAGAAAGAAAAGGGAAGAAATCGAAAAGGAAAAAAAATCTTTAAGAGGTTCAATGGATAAATTTATTAAAAAGACAAGTCCTTCGAATGATTTGAATGAACCTAACACAAATATGGATGAAAGTAATGATGAAACTACTTTAGATGATAATGTTAATATGAAAGAAAATGAAGAACAAGAAGATATTTATGATCCTAGCTTTTGGAATAATGTTGATATTAAGTTAAGGGATATTTTAGTTGAAAAGGGGCCGATAAGAGAATTTAAAAATGACTATCCCAAGAATAAAGATAAAAGACATTTTTCTTATATTCATTTTACTAGAAAATTAAGTAATCGAGAGTCAAGTGATCGAAAATGGTTAATTTATTCGAATCGTGTAGATAAAGTGTTTTGTTTTGGTTGTAAATTGTTTAAATCTACTAATCAAAAAGGTTCATTAGCACACGAGGGAAGTAATGATTCGTAATCTTTATATAGGATTTTACTTTTTTGAAAAAAAATATTTTATAGGGCCTATTTCTAGGATTTCGCCCAGGACCAAAATATTGTTTGGAACGGCCCTGAATATACTCATAAAGCAAGTGGCATGCATGTTGTGGTAGATGCAAGCAAAGTCAGAGAAATTATAGGTAAACCTAAAAACGTTTTTACCTTTTATATCATTTTATAATATTTAACCCAAAGTAAAACAAATAGTGACGTTTTGCTATTGTTTTCATCAATGATTTATTTGGATATGTTAATACATATTTCTTTTTTGTCTAAATAGTTTACATATTATTTATATTAACATATTACAAATTGTTGTATTTGTAATAAATTTATTTATCTAGTAAAAATATATAATAAATCAAGTAAATAAAATCATAAAATTTTCTTTTTCATATGAAACTAATTAATTTTCCTTTAGGTTCACTGTCCTGACGGTGCCAAGCAATAGCACTCGAAATTTTACTCTCTAAAAGACTTAAAAGTAAAAACCAAAAAGCCATGAATGGTGTGACGATACATCACAAATTTATTTATGATTATAATCTTATGTTATGTTTAAAAAATATTGGAATATTATACACCCTTGTGGCTGTCATCCTTTACAACCACATTATTTTACTTGATAATAGTTGCGCATGTAAATATTTATTGTGATAATAGTTGCGCATGTAAATATTTATTGTGATAATATGTTACATGACAAGAACAATCTATAAACTGGTATTAGTAGTACAAAACTTAGGTAGGAAGGTGTGACTTTAAACATATAGTGGATTTTGCTATATTGTATACTAGTCCTTATATTTGTGTCTAGATACGGACAACTTAAACTCGTTTATTCATAAGTAAAATGGGATGCGTTATTACGTAAATTTAATTTTCAATAAATTAAATTTAATAAAATTAGAAAAAATATTGTTGCCCGATTTTAGTAAATAAAAATAAACAAATTATTAGCTTAAATAAAAACTAAATAAAATGAGATAATAAAATTTATATAAATCATAGTAAATAACGAAAAATAGCAAACGATTACATTGCGCTTATTATAACAAAGTTAAGGGACATATTTACATTTATTTGTAAATTTTTTTATCTTGTAAAGTAAAATGGTTTATTATTAATTTTGGGAGATAAAAATTATTGAAAGAAAATGGTTTATTCCAAATTTGTTTTGATGACTTGACAAGATTTTTCACCATGACAACACTAAATCAGTGAATTGCATGATCAATTGAGATGCATAATCTCTCAATTTGAGTGAATCTTAACAATAATTGTATTGAGAATTGGTTAATTGAAAGATAATGTAAAGATATCATTGATAGTGTGATTTTGGTGGGAATAGTCGTTTACAAAATGTTGAAGCTCTACGGTACTCAAGAGAGTCCGGGTTCAAAGACAACTAACTAAACACATACATCACTCTATTTATAGACATCTCAATACAGACTCTCTACAAATAACATACTTAAGTCTTCATTAACTTTAACTCTGGTGAACTTCAGTTAAGTCGGGTAGACTGACTTCTTCACCCGAGGTAAAGTATTCAATGTTGACTTCTCTTGATCAGCTAAATCTTCAATCAACATTAACTCGGGTGACCCTGAGTTAAACTCTAAAAGACTTTCTAAGTTTTAGTTCGGGTGATGTATATTGTTCACCCGACTTAAAACTTAGAGCAAAAACACACTTTGAAGATTTCTTAGCTTGATCCATAACTTTCAATACCCAACAAAGGGGTTATTATGTCAATTTTATGAAAGAATGTTAAATGGTGTAGATTTTTTATTTTGGAAAAAATAAATGTCTAAATTGATTAAATTATTGGTTTTGTAGAGATTTTTTAGTCAAACGGTGGAAATGTTTTATTTAGGAAAAACGTAGGGCTAAATTGATCAAAATATTAAAAGTAAATGATTACATTGATTTTATAAACTATTTGAAATAAAGACTTCCTATTGGTCAATAAAAACCAATTTCTCAAATTACTTTTAATTTAATTTTCAATAAATTAATTTTAATAAAATTAAAAAAAATATTGTTGCCCGATTTTAATAAAACAAAAATAAACAAATTTTTAGCTTAAATATTAACTAAATAAAATGATAAAACTTATATAAATCATAGTAAATAACGAAAAATAGCAAACGATTACATTGCGTTTTTTATAACAAAGTTAAGGAACATATTTACATTTTTTTTTTTAAATTTTTTTATCTTGTTAAAGTAAAACGGTTTTGTCACACCCCGCTAGTGGCGGAAACGCAGGGTGTGGCCGATTGACGATCGTCATAACACAGTAGTAAATAACGATAGTCTATATGATATAAATAATAAAAAGTATGTCAAGACGTTGCCATGTCCAATGTAAAACCCCTTGGTACACAATTACGTCAATCACTACATAAAAGAAATAGCCAAAATTAATCCGAAAATGAAATAAGGTACTTATGCATGCAAGCCCGAAACAAAACCAATATATCAATGTATAAATAACAACCACCAATGCAAAGTAATAAGTCTCTAAAGAGTCCAGTCCCAGCTAGATCCTATGCCTACTAATTACCTAAAAGTAAAACTTAAAATTCAACACAAAGGTTGAGCAAGTTCACCGAGAGTGTAATAAAACAGTTAAGTAATCATTTTAAGATAAGTTTCTAAATTTAGCAGGTTTTCGAAAATGAAAGGTTTCTAAACATATTTGAAACTGTGTTTATCATAATCAATAAGTATAGTACGATACTTAGGCATAGATACATTATGTTATGGTGATCATAGAAGTAGATAATCGACTAGTGACAATATGACAAAAGTATTACATGAATGACTAACAACATATATGTAGGAGACCAGAGTTAATTATTTGAGTGACTAACACCATATATTTAAGAGACGCGAGTTAATTATTCGTCTCGAAGAATTGAACAAAACAAGTTTAAATATTTTATTGTAAATGTGACAACCGTCTAAAAATTCAGGTACTTGTTCAATTACTATATCGGTTCAAATCATTAGTTACTCTTTTATCGTGTTCTTTCTGTTCTAGTCCGTAATTGTTGAGTCTGTTCTTGTCGGAACCAGTGTCGGAATAACTTCCGGAATCAATTTTATAAGTCCTAATACCAAGAAAACATATAATGAACTTTCCTAAGTTCATAACAAATCATACTTAAGAACTTTCAATTAACGAAAAGGTCCAACGAAGCAATAACGTAAAAACGAAAAATCAGAAAACACTGATTTTGGGCTAGGTGCGCAGCACCTAGTGCCAGATTTTCAAAAAAATTACAATTTCAGTCCTTGCCTCGCTTTTACACAAACTCAACCAATCAAAAACGAGTCTAGACCTGCCATTACTGGGTTCTCAGTATCCCAAGACCATATTCATTACACTCCATCTAATTTCATTTTCATTTTCATTTTTACAAATTGAAAAACACACACACACACACTTATTTCTCTCTAGCTTCTCTCTAAACTCCCTCTAACAAACCCCATTACCAGAGAGTTTACACCATCAAAACCCACCTTTTATCCATACAAATCGTTCCTTTCATCAAGAGAAGCAAGGGGGTGTCGTTATTTTGAAAAAGGACTAGTTGTGTAAAGGTTTTTGGAGCGTAAATCCGACCAAAACTCATCATCCGAGCTTTTCCTTCGGTAGATTTCTTTCTTTTCACTATTTTTATACAAATAATCAATTGCATGTAAGATCTAACGGTTGAAAATGTGTTTTTGAACAAATCTATGACTTTTTATGGTCAAAAACGTTTTTAACCGAAATAACCTTTAGATCCACGGTTTTGTAACCAAAAGTGCTTTATAAACTGTTAAAAAGGTGTTTTAATAAGTTTAAACCGGTTGCATGTCGAAATCTATGGGTGACAAAACGTTTTTAGCAAAGAAATCACGAAAACGGGAAAAACAGCAAGGAGGTGCGCAGCACCCCCCTTACAGGTGCCGCGCACCGGGCTGCTGTTCTTCCCAAAAATCGTCGTTTTGTCCGTTTAAAACTTATGTATACGTTCTGGACTTTTACGAATAATACCATGGGGCTGAGATGAACAAAACTAACAATAATGGTGACTTATATTGGACTATTTGGACTATATTGAACTATATTATATATGATATTGTGTTTTAGGTGATTTGTGAGCGGAAGTGATGGTACAATTTTTGGGCATGAAATTTGGGCGCGGAAGCGCTGCCCAAATTTCCTTAGAAATTGTAAATCACTTCAGCGAGCAAAAACACTTAAGATATAATAATCAAAAACGTTAAATCGGACTTTTGGACAAAAATGTGACAATTACCTTTTCGGACTATTTTAACTTTACTTAACCTTGACACTTAAAGTTTAATAAAATTTGGTCTATATTATTATATAAGAACATAATAATATAACAACTAATTAAATTATCTTGGTAATATTAGGCAATCCGTGATTCCCGGCTTACATATTCCGACCGAGTTTTCGAGTTCTCGTTCTTCGCAATCCGTGAGTTACAACCCCTTATTTTATATATTTTACATGAATTTTGGGGGAAACATAAGATTAATTGTACTTGAAATCTTTATGAATTAAATTGCAAATTATCGAACTTTGACTTTTGAACTTGTTGAACTTTGACTTTTGAACTTATTGAACTACTTTGACTTTTGAAACTTATTGAACTATTTTGACTTGAAACTTATTGGACTTTGGAACTATTTTGTACGTACTATTTGAACTCTTATGCGTAAAACATTTTGCTCTACTTGAACTTATTGGCTCGTTCTCTTTTGAACTAGACTAATCATTGATGCTTGTATACGTACCAACCCTTGATGGAACTATAACACGATCTTAAGTGACGGACGACTACCTCTCTTTTAAACAAACTACTTGACGCCCAACGACTTTTTTTGGACTTAGACTTACACACTATTAGCTACTTAGCCGTATAGTAATTATGGGTATCGATACTTAGGAAAGAACCGTTCCTTGCTTAGATGGCAGTCTAAGTACATATTACTAAGAAATAGTACAATCTTCCCGTTTGAGAGGCGGGAAGACGGGCACCACGGTTGAACAATCGGATTAGTGTGAACACTTAAATTATAGATGCCAAGAGGTTGATACAAGAAATCTAATTAGTTACTTACGCATAATTTACGAACTTTTTAGCGATTGATTTCCGCAACTACAAGTTGACTAAATTTGACTCTATTTGGTCTTTACAAACTTAGGGCACCGGTTCGCCCGTTACTTGAACTTTAAAAGTATATAAATTTTAAGCGACTTTGCTCCGCTAACCTCCTTTTGGAAACTTCTACTTTTATTATATTTTTGACGAACTATTTAAACTGTAACTCACTCACTACTTTCGTAGTTGACACTTTATCTTATGTTTCAGGAAATTAGTGTAAGCATGATGTGCATGGCATGGACGGGTCGAGGCGGTCGTGTGAGAACCTCTTTGGGAAAAGACTTGGCCATTATTTCTTTTGGGAATTTTTAATGAAACTTTTAATTCGTGTATCGATGTACTAAAATATCATGACTTGGTCGTTTTATGGATTGTAAACACTTTTTATTTTTAATTAATGACTTGAATGCCGTTATGTTTTATATGACCTGTGTAATGATCTTCCAGCTCTTCACATTCCGTGTTTCCGCTTTAGCGGGGTGTGACAGTAAAATATTACTTTTTTTTCTAACTTGTGTCAAAAGTCTGACTCCATGGTAGTCGCCTTGATTCAATTTTCCTTAACGAGTCTTCGTCTAATGTGTCCAAGCCGGCCATAATAGAATCGATAGCCTTCCGTATTGCTTGACTGACTTTCAAAAAAGCAGTTGAACTGGGACTTCAAAAAGAAAGAAGAGAAAGTTAGTACACGGAGTCTTCCCCTTCCTAATTGATCTAATGATAAACCAATTTCGTCGCCAGCCACACAACAAAGTTATGGCTTAAAAGTAAAGAGTGGCTAGGAAGCCACGTATACCAAGGGTTGTCATGTGACAAAGTCAACACTACTACTCCGCTTGACTAATGACTAATGGAAGAAGTAGAGAGAAGAAGTTATAGCCAAGACACGAACCCACAACGGATTTGGCCCTTCTTCTTTTTCTTTAAGATAAGATCGTCGTTGGTCCTTCTTTCACTAATATTTGTCAGAATGTATAATTACTAATATTAAAATTTATGTACTTATAAAACGTAAATTTCATGTGTATGTAGATTTTAAGTTATTATGAGAACACAATGTTATTTAATAATATATATATATATATATATATATATATATATATATATATATATATATATATATATATATATCCTTACGTTTGTACACATGTTGTTTATTGTTATAATAATATATACACCTTTACGTTTATATACATATTTTGATATTTTGTATTAGAAGATTTTAGAATAAAAATAAGGTAAATCATAGTCCAAATTGAACAATATTTGTATTTAATATATAAAAAAAAAATGAATGTAATTATATATTGTAAGATAGTGTAAAATGTAAATAGTATTTGATGACATCATCAATCTGATCTAACCGCTAAAATCAAATACGTTAATCTATCTAATGAACTTTAATTCGCTATGGGTCATCTAAGATCCTCTTTTATTATATATTAAAAATTAGAAAGATTAAAAAATATGATTTTTAATTTAAAAGATAATTTTAAGTTTAATAGTATATTTTTAATCAATGTGTTAAAAGACACATTTAAAACTATAACATTAACTAATAACCAAGGTTACAGATAACGTAAGGCGTGACGTGACGACATGAGTAAGCATCAAGCTTTGCAAAAAATGGCGAGACATGACGTTTTTTAAAGCGTGACAAGACGACAAATTTTTTTAATATATTTTAATATTATATATATATATATATATATATATATATATATATATATATATATATATATATATATATATATATATATATATATATATATATATATATATATATAGTAATTGGATCGGGAAAGAACGGCCCAAAGTCTAGGAACGCTAAGAACCAATGCTGACCGTCCGATTAAGATGATGATCAGTAGTAACCACTTACTACTGATCAGTAGTAACCTTACTACTGATCAGTAGTAACCTTCTACTGATCAGTAGTACCCTTCTACTGATCAGTAGTACCCTTTTACTGATCAGTAGTAAGGTTACTACTGATCATTAGTAAGTGGTTACTACTGATCATCACCTTAATAGGACGGTCAGCATTGGTTCTTAGCGTTCCTAGACTTTGGGCCGTTTTTACCCGAACCTCACCCTATATATATATATATATATAGAGGTGGGTTCATTTAGGAACCATCAATTATTTAGGAACCATTAGGAACCATTTTTAGGCAAGGTGTCAATTTTGTAATTAAGTCAAATCCCCAAATTGGAAATCAATTAAAACCCACTTTAAAATACTAATTAACTTTAAATTAACATATCTAGAGTATAACTAGGTTTTAGAAAAAACTAAATACACCATTAAAACAAGCATTTAATTATCTTTCCAACGAGCACCCACTTGATATACTTTTGAAGACTTTTTTTTTTTTTTTTTTTTAGTAAGTTTCGGTATATACACTAGTGTATATACTAAATATTCACCAGTGTATATACTAATTCACCAAAAACACATCTAAACCATATACACTATACACTAGTGTATACACTATATTCACTAATGTATACGAATCTTTATATTAATTTCCTTTTAATTGTGAATACGCAATATACAAAAGTGAATATACAATATATATATACACAAGTGAATATACAATATACACCAGTGAATACGCAATATACACAACTGAATATACAATATACACCAGTGAATACCATGTATTCAATAGAGAATACATCTTATACATTAGTGAATATAGTGTATACACTAGTGTATATTGTGTAAATACACTAGTGTATAACTATACATTAGTGAATATAGTGTATACACTAGTGTATAAATACACTACTGTAGTGTATAAATACACTAGTGTATAACTATACATTAGTGAATAAAGTGTATACACTAGTGTATAGTATATATGGTTCAGATGTGTTTTTTGTGAATTAGTATATACACTGGTGAATATTTAGTATATACACTAGTGTATATACCGAAACTCACTGTAAAAAAAAAAAAAAAAAAAAGTCGTCAAAAGTATATCAAGTGGGTGCTCGTTGGAAAGATAATTAAATGCTTGTTCTAATGGTGTATTTAGTTTTTCCTAAAACCTAGTTATACTCTAGATATGTTAATTAAAGTTAATTAGGATTTTAAAGTGGTTTTAATTGATTTCCAATTTGGCTCTCAATTTTGACTTAATTACAAAATTGCCACCTTGAGTTTAATTACAAAATTGTCACCTTACCTAAAAATGGTTCCTAATGGTTCCTAAATAATTACATGGTTCTTAAATGAAACCAACTCTATATATATATATATATATATATATATATATATATATATATATATATATATATATATATATATATATATATATATATATATATATATATATATATATATATATATATATTTATATATATTCACAAATTTACAATCAAATGATTTTTATAGTCATTTTAAATATTTGTAAACTTTTTTTTTTTTTTTTAATTTTCATAACGCACTACAAAAAAACTCGTGTTAAGGCAAACCATGACGCGCCATGACCATGTTTTTTTGCCGTCACTCCTAACAAAGACACCTTATATATTTTTGTAATTTTTCGTGGCGTTAGGGCGCATTATTTATACGCTTGCTAATAACTAACAAGTATATGTAAGTCAAAAATTGCAGGTTTCAAGCATGCTTTTGTTGACTTAGTAAACTCTTGAATGTCAAATTTCTGATTAAAGTTGATTTTCATCACCATTTCGGAGGGATCACAAGACCACAATCATATACATATCTCGTTTTGATTACTATATTATAATGTTTGAAAAGAAAAAAGAAGTTTACAAGACTAAATATTCAAGTTTATTTTATTAGTCACAATTATTTTTGGATTAACAAGTTTATATATAAACATAATTCAAACATTTTTACTAGTTATCCATCATAAAACTAGAATTCATAACCTATATACACAAATTTTACACAAAATTCAAACATTATATTGAAACAAAATTCAAACATTAGGACCAAAGACGCTTGGGTAAATAAGTCAAATTTTTCAAAGAGAAATGGTATACGGAAAAACTTTACAAATTTTTATATATAAAGTTGGTTGTCATTTGGTAAATAGTAAAAAAGAATAGAAAAAATAATGAGTATTTTTATATAATTGGTGATATCTTATATTAATAAATACTCATTTTATATGTAAACTTTTGTAAATTCTTTATATGTGTAGCATACCTCTTTATTAAAACATAGTGATTTAATATCTAAAATTTTGCTCCTAATACAAAAGAGGAAATAAATAATGTTTGTTAACCATCCATTATATGTTTTTTGAAGGAAAAAAAAAACAATTCAATTTTGGAAATCTGGTTTTTAGAAACGTAACTCCAAACATCCCCGGAGTATACTCAACCGTTTTTTTTTTCAATCGGTAATCAAAATTATATATCTCTATATATTGTGAGAATTTTAATATACAAATAGATAAATTACAAACAAACCTTTTCTGGAAGAACAGAAAAAAGAACATTCTTATGATTATTGACATCAATTTTTAATATCCTCTTTGTTTCATAACAGTTGTAATCCCTCTTGAAATCTCATGAACACTTCCACCATTGTTATGAAAACCTAAGCAACCAAATAACCCTGACTTGTATGGCAAGTAAGTTTTCCTCTTCATCTCCTCCGCCACGGCTCGATTCGCGGTATAATGCATTTCATGCGCCGATACCTTTCTCACCGAATTAAAACTATCCGTACTTCTAAAACTCGAATTCTTCACATCTTCATTACATTTTGTTATCCTCGAATATTTATCCACGGGAATCTTGCTTCTAGTCGCACTCCCTTCTGACGCGCTTCGAAACAATAGTAGATTCTTTAGATTCCATTTATTGTACCATGTTATTGAGTTCTTCTGATTTATATCTTTGTCGGATAAAATATCTGAGATTTTTGTTCTTGTTGTGGTTGTTTGTCGTCCACGTTTTGGTAGTTTTTGTGTGGTTTGGTTTGGAACAGTTGTTTGATGTAATGTCTCGATAAAAGAAGAATCCAAGTTTTTTATCTTTTTATAACAAGGAGAAAATGAATTAGGTGGTTCATTCGAGTTGAAAGGATTTAATGGTTTGATCTTCCCACCATGAAAGAGCTCGTCTGCAGATATAGACGGTGGTTCTATCTGTCCACTAAAATTGAATGCAAAATCGTTATCCTTATAGGAGTCTTGACAAACTTCGTCTTGAATAATGTGGTGGATGGGGCTTGTGGGTGCACTATAGAAGAAAGTGGGAAACCGATGAGGGGAAGAAGGCGCGGTAGTGTAGGGAGTGGTGGTGCTGCTGCTGGCCGGAGATGGGATCATGATTTGTGTTTCCATGTGAAGATGGAATTAGACTAGGAATGTGAGGATAAAAGTTATAGTTAAGAAAACTCAAAAGAAGTAAAGAACATAGTAGAGTTGTGCCTTTTTAGCTTGTGCTTGGCCCCATATATGTATGTCTATCATGATGAAATATATTTAATATGTTAATTAAAGCTTAACAACACTATAATCAACATCATTAATCTTATACCACAAAGTTTGTACACTATAACTTTTGGTTTTGCTAACCATTGCTGCTAAGGGTTAATTTGCCAAAATTATATAAAGCAAAAGGAAAATTATACAAAAATGTAAATAACTTTAATTGTTAACTATTGAAATATATTATGGTTTTAAACTTTTCAAATAGATATGTGTTATATTAGTTATGTTGATCATTGATAGTATTGGTTGGAAATGGGCTAAATAAACCCTAAAATCTAAAACAAACCTTGAAGCCCGCAACCCCTCAGGCTTCGCCCAACAATTCGGCACCTCTGCTCGGGGCCGTACTTGACACTCGCGGACCAACACTTGTGCCCAACTTTCAGAAATCGTGGTATGGCACTCGTGCCCCGCACCCACGGCTCGTAGCCGGAACGCGTTACTTAGAGTCGGCACATGTGCCCGACAACTGGGGGTCGTAGCCGAGACTCGCGGTCCGACATCGTGGCCCATGCCCGACAATCATAGCCTGGTGGTCGTAGTTGGCGTCCGACACTCGCTGCCGACGTATCAGGCTTGTGTCTATATCTGGCGTTCGACATTTATAAGTGTCATTAAAATATTACTCTACCGTTGTCGCATTTAGGATACTAGAGAGTTATCTATTAACTCACAAATTATGTTTTTTCATAACGATATGGGCGTTGAATCATTATGACTGCCATCAAATATGACATAATGATTATTAAATGGACGAACGTTATAACTCCTCAAAGAGTTGCATATAAATACCAATATTGGCATCGTCTTCCCTAGTTTACATACACATAATACACACCTGTTCATATGGAATCAATAGTAAGAACACTAACTACAACTCAATCTGGATCACCTTAAGTTCGTCAAGAACTTGTTAGGTTCGCACTGATCATTCAATAGATTCAAGGTTAATAACATCCAAATAGACACCGTAATTAGGCTTGACAATCCTTGCTCAAACAATCGTTTTATTTTGTCATTTTTTGTCATTTGGACACAGTAATTGAATATATTGAAAACAAACTTGTTGTTAAAATTATATAAAATATGAAGAAAAAAATCGTTAGTTTTTTTTCTCCTAAATCAATATAAATGATGATATGTATAACATATGTGACACTTAACTATGAAGAAGATCGAAAATAAGTTCAATCTAAATGACTACCTACATTTCAAACTAACTTTTACATACAATATTAACGAAATAAAAGTTTATGGTTTTTCTTGATAAAAATACTCCTATTTTTTCATAAATTTTCTTTTTCAGTCTTTTAAGTTCATATCTAACGATAAACGTATCTCCATTTTATTATAAAACGAAGACTTCGATAGCATCCTCGTTTAAGGTGTAAAGATCCGAATGCGCTCTTTATGGAAACACGTGTGGTCAAAACATATAAAGATCGACATACTCAAAGGGACATAAAACCGTCTTTTTAACATATGATACTTATACAAAACATTTCTCTCTAACTATCTACATCAAAATTGCTCCTCCATGAATATTTTATTATAATTTAATTTATTTTTATATAAAACCATTGTTATTTAGGTCTTCTTTTTAAATTTTACAA
Source organism: Senecio squalidus (assembly GCA_910822075.1). NCBI lineage: Eukaryota > Viridiplantae > Streptophyta > Magnoliopsida > Asterales > Asteraceae > Senecio > Senecio squalidus. Next base: position 65,929,718 of record CAJVGC010000590.1, on the reverse strand, counting down.
TCATATTTAACTAAAAATTTTATAAAATATTTTGCTCGAACTTTTATACTTAATTATAAACTTTGACAAATAAAATTAGCATTTTTTGTTGTTGTTGTTTTTGGTGTTTTTTAAGTTGATATCATATATCTATCACTATTATCAACATATATATGTATGTAAAATTAAATCTAATGGTCTAAGGAGCTAAAAATGATAAATTAGGTTATAAATAGATGAATAATGAGTAAGTTAAGTTTTCTCTAAAATATTTTGAATTGATAAAGTAGTCGCTAATAGTTTTTTCTTCATCTATCTCTATATTATTATTAAGACAATATGTAGGCTATTTAGTTTGACAAAACTCGATACTTGACTTGCTCCGCAAGATATTCTCCATTCATCCATTCAACCCCATCCTACTCTAGGGATGACAAAAAAAAAAATTCGAATCCGACGGTTAAACCCGAATCTTTTGGGGCGAGTTCGACGTTGGCTTATCAGGTATAGAGTGGGTTTCGGAACAAAAACGAAAATTCTTATTGGGTTCGGGACGGGGACATGTTTTGTCATCCCTACTCTAACCCGTCCTAAAATATTAAAGTACATAATTAATATTATATATATGTTTATATTATCATAATTATATTAATATTATACATGTATTAACAAAAATATATGACTAATTAATGTTAAATATATTACAACCTTTTATTTATGAAATTTGACAATCATAAAACTAGATTTGTGGTGATTATAACGCGTAGTAGAATACAAGTCTTTTGCTAAAGAAGGTGTCGTGTGCAATCTTGTTGGTGATTTCACTATAAATCCTAAACGAGGTAAATCAACAACAAATGTTCAATTCTTAAATTAGTTAATATTACTTATGTGTTTGATTTTAACTTACTTCCGCTGCATATTTTTTGACAATTTAATTAGATGTACACCTATATAAACAACATGAATATTATAAATAAGTAATATAGGTAAGAATGTAATATCTTTACAACTGTATGCACCACCGCAGAAAAAACAATGTTTTCTACATTATATTTTCAGCTATATCTTTATTGAAAGAAAATGGTAAAATAAGTAGAGTGTAATCATCAACGAAACCGATTATTTGGTACAATGCTATAAAACAAATACATTTTAATTTGTTATAACAATATTTAACGCAATACAAAAACAGCTGACTTGAATTATTCGAATAATCCGATAAAGGATTAAAATGTTTACCACCAGCGAAACAATGGCATCACAAAAAACTTCATTCCAGATTGACAATGAAAACCTTTGCTTTCCCCACAAGCAAAGTAATACGGCTTCCATTTGTTGAGCACAAACTCAAACCCTTCACCAGCACCTTGCGACGTGTTTGCTACAAGTTTAGCCCATCTCAAGTCGCACCTCATAAAGCTCCATAGATTTGGCAACAAATAAATGCTATGTGGATGTATATTGCTTTCGCTAGGTGGATCAAACTTGAAGACTACAACACCAAAATTTTCAACATTAAATCATGAAAAAATGTCTCTTCCATGACAAAAATGCTTACAACTATTAATTTGGACAGTATAAATGCAAGGTTTTAATATTTAATAAAAACATTTGAGATAGATATGCATACCAAGAGTGTCGTTGAAGAAAAATGGTGTAATACCCTAAAATTTTAATATTTATAAGTAACAAAGTATTGATTTAAATTAATATTAATAGTATACTAAATTTGAATTTTATAAACAAAACTATAAAAAGAAAAAGGATTTATCTATACTAATAAATCTATTAATATTTATTATGATATTTAGAGTATACACGTTGGTTACTAAATTAAATCATGATTGTTATAATAATTAATATATTTTATCATAAATATTATAATACTATTAATGTTTAGTAATTGGTTAAATTAATGTTTGAAACTTTTCATTATCATACTACGTTTTAAAAAGGGACATAAAGGTTACTGGGAATAATCCCATACTTTGGTTTTCTTATCAAAATCATGTCACTCACATAGCAATCAACAAATAAGGCAAAGAAGAAATATTGGTGTTGAAGGAGCAAGTGTAACAAGATCAATTGTGGTTTAAGGTTATATTATTTATCTAATCTACTTATCATTATCATGCATATAGAATCACTATATATATTTTACTACAAGTATCTTGAAAGACATAAACTAAGTTTTTGTTTAAATTAGAAGTAATCTCGTATGATTACATATATATGTTTATTATATACATAAAACATTTTTGTTAACATATCGTATTTATCCGATTTCATGAACCCAAGTAGAATAATGAGTAATATAAGATATTTTCCTACTTAATCTTTTAGTTATATATAGTATTTTTAATATTAATCAATACGAATATAAGTATGTGTAAAAATTATAAAAATCCAACACTAAAGGGTATTACATGCTCCCTCTTTGAATGTGTTTTGTACTCATACACTTATATTTGTTAGATTTGTTTCGGTGATCGCATTCTTTCGGTGGTCTTTTCACTTTTGCTATTGTGGTTATTGGAGATAAGGTACGGATACTCTAGGTGGTACTAGGATCATTTCGGTAACATCTTTCCTCTCAAAACTTTGTTTGATTTGTGTATAAAGATTATTGGTATGACATGCTTAATTGTAAACTTGTTTTATTTGTTAGTCTTTAAGTGTGTTATGATCTTCCTCATTTTAGATGTATTGACGAAGTTGCAAATCATATTTGTATATTGGGAAATCATAATGCGTTGGTCTTTGTAAATTGTGTAAAAACCGTGTCCTTAAAACCCAACCGAACAGCCTATAAATTGTCCCCTAAACAGCCCCTAAATAGTCCAAAACTCAGCCCGAAACAGCGAGAAATAAACACCCGAACAGCCCTATAAACAGCCCCTAAACAGCCCCGAAACTGTCCAAAATTCAGCCCCGAAACAGCGAGAAATCAGCACCCGAAACAGCCCACATTCAGCCCCGAAACAACGAGTTTTCAGCCCCCGAAACAGCCCATAAGCAGTCCCGAAACAACCTGAAATCAGCCCCTACACAGCCCCGAACTTGTCCCGAAATAGCTCGGTAAAGAACACGTGTGAGTGTGGCGATTGGTACGGTGATTCGTATAGATTGTCCCTCATTCCGTGTGGCTTTGCACGTCCCGATAAGTGTTCGTTACTTTGTTATTTGTAAAGCTTTGACAATCTTGTTATGGTGACTCGTGACAAGAATTAGCCAAACGGTTGGGTTAGACACGTGAATTTTAAACGAATAAAAAGCCATACTAATAAATATTTTAAGTTTAGGTACTTGCGTACATTTTTAAATAGCTTTCTAAAATATATTTCGAATGTCTATTTATCACTTTGAAAAGTTGTAAAAGTATTTAAAAATTTATATTACATAAGTCGGTCAAAACGGTTTCTTAAAATATGCCTAAGAGTAACCTATCCATGGAGGTCCCATGGGCGCGTTATTGTGACACCAATAATGTGGCATCGACCGTAGCGGTGTATTTTGCTATATCTACGGCGTCTCTTTTTGTTTACCCGGATTGTGGTAAGGTGCACTTATTATTATTTGTTATAAGAGGCGTATGGATCGATCCTAGGAATTTTGTGTGTTTGATGGTGGACGTTTATCGTAGTGTCATACGAAACGTTTGCACCGAAATGAATGATTAGTGGAGTAGCTACCCTATGATTTCATTGATATTTGTTACATATTTGTTTGACTCTTAGTGCATTATTTTATGAAATTTAGCCTTTTTACATTTGATATATGTTGTATTATATACTTTGGGATTTTGTATAATATATATTTGTACTTTGCTTTGAAAATAAGTTCGTTTTGATAATAAGTTTGTATTTGAAATAAGTCTTTGCATGTCATACTATACTCTTGTCTCTTTTATCCGCTCACTGGGCTTTGGCTCAGTCGTATTCCTTTTTCTTCTTTCTTTTACGACAGGTGATCAAGTGGGCTTTGGGAACGAGGGAAGAGTGTAGAGTTGAAGTGGACTTAGCACCTTTGCCTTAGAGTTTCTCAGACTTTAGTTCTTTTGATCTTTTGTTTTATTAGTACCTTATGAGGAATGTCGGTTAACTTTGTCTTTTGACTCTTGTTTGACTTTGAATAAGATTAGCGCCCTTTTTCCGTTAGGTTCCTTCTGATATTATTTTGTACGCTTTGAAAAGTTTGGGGCGTTACAGAATGGTATCAGAGCTTCGGCTCTTTCCTGTAGAAACTTAAGTCCTAAGTTATGACCTGTGAGATTTGGGTAGAATTTGGCTTAGGATTTCCTTTCCGTTTTGATACTCTTTTTTTTCACTTTAAATATTCTTTTGTTATTATTTTTTCCCCCTACTAATCGTAACCATTGTATTCTCGTCTCGTTCGATAGATGGCACCGAAAAGGAAGGGGACGAGTGAACCGAAAAGGAAGGGGATGAGTGAGGAGGAGATAAGCAACAAGATCAACGAAACTATCACAAACTTGTTACCAAACATTGTGGCTAACACTCTCAATGCTATTCGTAATCAAGGAGATTTTGGTGACAATGATAATAAGCGTAGAAACGAGGGTGAGTATGAGGTTGAGAAAGGTGTAATGGGGGATGCTATTCATGTATGGTTAGGACGGTTCCAAAAACAACGTCCTTTGTCATTCAGTACTGCTAGCACTCCTGTGGAAGCCGAGAACTGGATTACTCACATTGAGAAGATATTTCGGGTGCTTGATTGTGATGAGAGGTATTGGGTTCCACTAGCTGTTTATAAGCTAGAAGGGGATGCCCAACGTTGGTGGATTGCTTTGAGACAAGCGAAGGGAGGTATCGATTTTGAGGACACATTGGATTGGCTTACGTTTAAGGAGTTGTATTTCCGTCAGTACTTCTCTGAGGCAGAAAAGGAAGCTGTGATTCGGGAGTATGCTAACATTAAACAAGGGAGTGACGAGTCTGTTGGTGATTTCACGAAGAGGTTTTTGAGGCTAGTGGGTTTGATTGGGGCCGCTGCTGGGTCTGCTCAGGATCAAGCCCGTAAGTACAAATGGGCTATTCATGGGCGTTACCGCTCTAAATTGATTAACTTGAGGTGTTTTGACGTGGCTGAGGCAGCCGATTGTGCTCGGAATTTGGAGATGGAGCGAGCCGAGTTTTTGGCTACCAAGACTGATGATGGTAAAAACAAGAGGTTTAAGAATGCCCAACCACTACGTTCTGTGCCTCCACCGAATAACAGGCAAGGTCAGCAAACTGGGTACCAAGGATATCGTGCTAACAATGGGAATAATGGAGGAAATCAGCTAAGGATTGATAACGGGCCTAATAATAATAACCGTGGTCAATTGCAAGTGTACCGTCCCCAAGGGCAACAAAGGGGTAACGGAAATGGTGGTGTTAATGCTAACGCACCTTGTAGGTCTTGTGGAAAGACACATCCGGGGAGGGTTTGTTATCGTAGCGCTGGTTCATGCTTTGCTTGTGGAGAGACTGGTCACATAGCTAAGGATTGTAAGAATCCTAGACCGGGGTTTGTTCCGAGGAACCCTCCGCCAACTACCGGTGGACGCGTTTTTGCCATGACTGCTGCTCAGGCTGCTGACACGGCAGGTATATTTCAATCCTATTTCATTTTGGAAATGTTCCCTTCGAATTATTCATTTATTTGTTCATACGTTTTCGTTGCCGTTAGGTACTATTATTGGTCATGTGTTTATCGACTTTCGTGCCTTCTTTGTTTTGTTTGATACTGGCTCTACGCACTCCATAGTGTCGGTTAAGAGCTCGAAATATTTGAAAGTCTCTCCGTCTTCGTTGCCTTCTCCTGTGTCGATCTCTACACCGATGGGTAGTATTGAGATTATTGATCGTGTCTTCCAAGACTGTCCTTTGGAATTCAATGACTGTATATTTCCCGCAGATCTTCTTCCTATGACCATGCATGATTTTGATATTATTCTTGGTATGGATTGGTTATCTCGACATGATGCGACTATTGGATGTTCTTCTAAGCGGATTTTGTTTGGAAATCATCTAAACCCCGTTTGTGTCTATAATGGTGAGGTGCCAGTAAAATCTATTAAGGTTATCTCAGCACTTAAGACGCAAAAGCTCCTCTCACATGGTTGTGTGGGTTATTTGGCTTCAATTCATAATTTGTCTATCGAAAATCCCACGATTGAAAATATTGATGTTGTTCGCGAGTTCGCCGATGTATTTCCCGATGAATTAGAGGGCTTGCCGCCAATTCGTGAAGTTGAGTTTTCGATTGATTTAATTCCTGGTTCTCAACCGATATCAAAAGCTCCTTACCGTATGGCACCACTCGAGTTGCAAGAACTCAAGGAACAACTACAAGGATTGATTGATTGTGGATTTGTTCGACCGAGCGTGTCACCGTGGGGTGCACCAGTTTTGTTTGTTAAGAAGAAGGATGGTAGCATGAGACTTTGCATCGATTATCGCGAGTTGAATCGTATTACTATCCGAAACCGTTATCCTCTTCCACGTATTGATGATTTGTTTGACCAGTTGCAAGGGTCAAAGTATTTCTCAAAAATTGATCTTCGGTCAGGATATCACCAACTTCGTGTTAAAGAGGAAGATATTCCTAAGACTGCTTTCCGCACTCGCTATGGGCACTATGAGTTTCTAGTGATGCCGTTTGGGTTGACTAATGCTCCTGCGGTATTCATGGATTTGATGAACCGTGTGTTCCATGAGTATTTGGATAAGTTTGTCATCGTCTTCATTGATGATATCTTGGTATTTTCAAAGAGTAAAGAAGAGCATGAGAATCATCTTCGTATTGTACTCGAAGTCCTCCGAAGTAAGAAATTGTTTGCGAAGTTCTCTAAATGTGAATTTTGGTTGCAACGAGTTGCTTTTCTGGGTCATATTGTATCCGCAGAGGGTATAATGATGGATCCATCAAAGATTGAGGCAATTACAAATTGGTCAAGACCTACTTCTGTTACTGAGATTCGAAGTTTTCTTGGCTTAGCTGGTTATTATCGACGCTTTGTCGAAGGTTTTTCGGTAATTGCTTTGCCACTTACCCAGTTGATGAGAAAAGGGGTAAAATTTGAGTGGACCGAAGAACGACAAAAGAGCTTCGATGAATTGAAGAAGAGACTTGTATCGGCTCCTATTCTTACTTTACCATCGGGAAGTGGAGGTTTTCAAATCTATAGCGATGCGTCTAAACATGGTTTGGGTTGTGTTCTGATGCAACATGGCAGGTAATTGCTTACGCCTCGAGGCAGTTGAAACCCTATGAGGTTAATTACCCTACTCATGATTTGGAGTTAGCTGCCGTGATTTTTGCGTTGAAGATTTGGAGGCATTATCTTTATGGAGAAACTTGTGACATTTTCACCGATCACAAGAGTCTCAAATACATATTCACGCAGAAAGAATTAAAATATGAGACAACGAAGGTGGCTTGAGTTATTGAAGGATTACGATGCGAACATTCAATACCATCCGGGAAAAGCGAACGTAGTAGCCGACGCGTTGAGTAGAAAGACATTTGGTATTATCTCTTGTTTGGTTACTCACATTCGAGAATTCGAAAGACTTGATATGGGATTGAGTAAAAGAGGAGCATCCGGGATGTTGGCGAATTTGAAGTCGAGTCCAACTTGATTGCAAGGATAAACGAGGCTCAGTTGGATGATGGGGATTTGTGGGCTATGTTTCAGAATTTGGAAGAGGGTAAACTGAAAGAGTTCAGGGAAGATGATGAGGGGGTCATTTGTGTGGGGACCGACTGTGCGTTCCCAATGACGAGCTATTCGTGAGGCTCTATTGTCTGAGGCTCACAGCTCACCTTTTGCTATACATCCTGGTTCGACCAAAATGTATCAGGATTTAAAACAAACTTTTGGGGAGTGGCATGAAGAAAGATGTTGCTAGATATGTAGGGAGTGCCTACCTGCCAACAAGTAAAGATCGAGCACCAACGGGTTAGTGGTTTGTTGCAGCCGTTGGACATTCCCGTGTGGAAATGGGATGACATCTCTATGGATTTTGTGTGTGGGTGCCGAAGACTTTTAAAAGGCACGATGCTATTTGGGTTTGTGGTTGAGTAGATTGACCAAATCAGCACATTCTTGCCTATTCGTATGGATTATTCGGTAGATAAGTTATCCGAGCTTTTTCAGCAGGAAATTGTGAGATTGCATGCGTTCCGTCGTCTATCGTATCAGATCGTGGATCCTACCCGGTTTACCCTACGTTTTGGAAAGGATTACATAAAGCTTGGGGTACTCGGTTGAAGCTTAGTACTGCTTTTCATCCACAAACTGATGGACAGTCAGAGCGTACTATACAAACTCTGGAGGATATGCTTCGAGCTTGTGCCCTAGATTGGAAGGGAAATTGGGACGAGTACTTATGTTTGGTGGAATTTGCCTACAATAATAGTTGGAAGTCTAGTATTCGTATGGCACCATATGAGATGCTTTATGGTCGGAAATGTAGAGCGCCGATTTGTTGGAGTGAAGCTGGAGAGAAATTGATTGAAGGGCCTGAGTTGGTTAGAGTTACTAATGAAAAGGTTGCTATGGCTACGAATCGACTTAAGGAAGCACAGTCGAGACAGAAAGTGTATGCCGATAAACACCGACGGCTATTGGAGTTTGGTGTAGGTGATAAGGTGTTTTTAAAAGTGTCACCATGGAAGGGTATACGGCGATTTGGTTTGAAAGGAAAGCTCAGTCCTCGTTATATTGGACCGTTTGAGATATTGGATACGAGTTGGTGAAGTATCTTATCGTTTAGCTTGCCGCCTCAACTATCGCATGTTTCATAACGTATTTCACGTTTCTCAGTTGCGGGGTTATAACTATCATCCATTGCACGTGGTTCAATATCCTTTTTCTAATATTCGACCGATCTTTCTTATGTCGAGGAGCCCGAGGCTATTATAGGTCGCGAAGAGCGGGTTACTCGTAGAAGCTCTATTCCTTTGTGAAAGTTCAGTGGAAGAATCATTCAGATCGAGAGGCCACTTGGGAACTCGAGGAAAACATGCGGGCCGAGCACCCTCATTTGTT
>CAJVGC010000590.1:65900967-65920575 GCA_910822075.1 Senecio squalidus | reverse complement strand
CTTAACCAGGGTTTCTTCTGGAAGGCTTCTCCAACGAAGGGCCTCAACTGGGGTAGCAAAATGATCCAGCATGTCTTGGCATACTTCGGGATCACTCATCCCGCTACCACATTTCGCCTTCCATCCGGCCACATAAAGAGCTGATAATGGATCTTCCCTGTCGTTTGTTGAATGGGGAGTAAAAGAACCTCCCGCTTCAGCCACTAGAGTTCCTGCTGGTGCACTCTCTCCCTCATCCACGTTTTTTCCCCGGTCACTACGAGGAGTGGGTTCCCTTGCCTCAAGACCACCGGAGGAGGAGATGGTTAAAGGATGGGAGCCGGTTGCACGAAGAGAGGGTGGAATATCCAGAGAGGGCGTTGCACTGTGAGAAGGAAGCTCTTCCTCATAACAAGGGAAATGTTAAGGTTAACATAAAAGCAAGATAGGAAAAGTGACACATGAAAATAAACGTACCATCAGCAGGAATAAGTCTCCCTCGTTTAATCTTCAGAAGGCCGGAGCTCCGAGTCCGCTGTCTCTTGCGCGTCGATGGAGGGGCAGATGTAGTCGGAGGGTCAACTACTAAAGCAGCTACACCAGGAATCAAGGTTTGAACCTGAATAGAAGGGAGCACGAAATCTCCAATCCCCCGTTCCAGAACACTCTTAACATTCTCCCCTAGGGAAATCAGAGGAAAGGATACCCCGGCCAAAGTCTCCAGCTTTAGGTAATCCAGCAAAGAAATGGCTGTTTGCATCAAAAGAGGAATCGTTAAACAAAAAAAAAACAAAAAAAAAGAGAAAGAAAAAATCTTTCAAAAGGAAAACTTACGGTGACCATTCCGATGGATTGATGGGTCCATGTTCAGAGGAGCCCAGTTCCGGCTCAAACCACCCAACACCAGCACTGTCTCATCGTGAGTCCGAGCAGGTATTTTGTTTAACGATATCAATCGGCAGCGCTCTACCTCTTCATCAGTGAGAAAGGGAGTTGGGTCATGTATAGCACCTTGCAGGATAGGCCGCCAATGAAGGGGTATGGGGGCCACGGATCTGTCGATCCAAATAAACCTATCTTTCCATAACTTTAGACTGGTCGGCACAAAACGAAAACACTCCCACTCTTCATTGTCCACCTTCGGACGGCGTTCGACAGTAAACCAATCCCCCGATCGAATTAACTTAAAAAAACTCCTCCATAAATTCAAAGTGGCAGGAAAACCTAGGGCACGGCATAACAACTCGAAGTTGGTCACTCTCAAAGCCCCCAAAGGATTCAATTGAGCAGGGCTCAACTGGTAATACTCGATGACAGATAAAAAGAAACGGGTAAACGGGACACGAACATTGGCTGAATCGAAGAAACGAGTATACATCGCTATTGAGTCTTCGGGGCAGTCAGCGACGTTAGCCTCCGCCGCGGGATTACGAGCCCGCCACTCCGCTTTTAAACCATAATCTTTTATGAGGTCGATGAACGGGCCATGTTTCAGATTACAGCGCGAACTAAGCATATCACCTTTCCCCATATCGGAAAAATCAGAGAATGAAAAACAGGGAGCAATGACGGTTGATTCAAGAAGAAAGAAAAAAGGGGAAAATGAGATGAAAGGGCAATAAAAATGAGATTATCAAGGAATATTTATAGGGAAGTCAATAATTTCCCACATAAATTAGTCATTTCTCCCGTCAAATCAGAAGCATTAATAACTAGCAGGCAATAATTACCTTTTAAATGCAAGTGGCAACGTCAGACAATCATAGTCTAGGGAAGATTCGATCAGAAATAGGGTCCCACTTTCTCACTCACTTCCCTAGGCTAGGGGGGGAGATGTTGGGATAGGGTATTTCTTACTCACAGAAAGACCATGCCTTCGTCCGGTCATGTACCGATAAGGCGGATGTTTATGGAACAGGGGTTACGGACAGACGAAAGGGTACTCAAGCGTCTCTGGAAGCAGTCACATTAAAAGGAGCGTAGCATTAATTGCGGACAAGACAGAATGATGGTAGCATTTAATGAGGAGGAGCGTGGGAGACAAAGCGCCGCCCACGCGCTTCTTCATTTAATGACTGTGGCAGTCAATTGACCGGTGTGGAGGAGAAGTGGCCACGTCGCTGACACGTATGAGAGATGACTGATGAGACGGACCGGTCCCTATGAATTACCCGGAGGGTAATAACCGGACGCATACCATATAAAGGCAAGACAAAGGAATAAACAACTCAGGGCGACTCTTGTAACACATTTATTTTTAGAATACACATTCTATTATTGTAAACATTCCTTGTATTCAATTTCCAATCATTTTGTAGTATTAAATGTCTATGTGAATTCATTAAATACAACACTTAACCACTTATGCTTTGATCCCTTCGTCTGGAGCCGGACGAAGGGTCACGTGTACAAAATTTTACTTTAACACTAACCTTAACATATTTCCCTTTTAATCATAGTTAGTTTACTTGGCTAAAAGTTCGAACTGAGCTTACATATTTGCTGGAATTCTGAGTATCTTTCCAAACAGATGGGATTATTGTCGAGGCCTTGAGAATTTACCGTCATGAACATAAAGATCGGGTCGTTTATTAAAGCTACTAATATAGTTGTTCATGCCATAACATATAGGCGTCACTTTTTAGTTTTAGTTGTTTATATGGATTGAATTTCATTGATACCGGTTTTTCTTATCATAAAGTACAATGGTTTTTTATGACTCACCGTTTATTTATGCTTATGATTATTCTCAAAAAGTGGCTGAAATTTTGATTGTTCATACTCTCATATTCATAGCAATATTTTTAACTGGTATTATATCTTAATGTTTGCATTATTTTTTAATGCTTGCATGTATATATATATTATTATATATTATATATTCAATCTCATGGTTAAATAAAGTTTGCTTCCTAGATTACTTTTGGAATAATTGTAATTTTTTTAACGACTATATGGTGTAAGAGCACCCGGAGGGGGGTTCTCGGCTTGTTGTGGAGCTCACAACGAGCGTTGTGTTCGTTACCACTTCGGGCTGCTTCGTTGTGGGCTCGTTGTGAGGAGACTGTTGTCTCCACAACGAGCCGTTACAAGATTTTTTTTTTTTTTTTTCTTTTTTTTCACCAACGGTAATAATACCGTTTATATTTAATAAAAATATTTTTTTTTATTTTTTTTTATTTTTTTTACCAACCCCATTTCACCTATAAATACAACCCCATTTTAACCAAAAAAATCACACCTTCTTTCAACAATATTATTCTTAATCCAATTCAATCTCATACCAATCCCAAAACAAACACAAAATGTCTTCATCTTCATCAAACGCTCCCCAAACAAACACAAACAATCCCTCGACGCCACAATCACAAACACCATCCGATTTCGCTAACTATTTCGGCACAACAAACGCCCTATATCCAAACCAAATACCAAACTTTTCGGCACAACAATCCCAACAAATTCTAAACACGTATTTAACGCAACAACCTCTACAACCACAATACCCACAACAAATGTTCACTCCCGAACAATTCGCAATGCATCAACATCTTATCTCACAATCCCAAACTTTTCTTCCCCAAACTTTTCCTCCCCAAACTTTTCCAACCCAAACTTTTCCAACCCAACAAACACAAACTTTTGTTCCAGAAACCCAAGAAATCGTCCAAGAAACGGACGATGTGGTCGAAGTAACCCCACGACCGTCCACGTCTAATCCGAAAAAGAAAAAGACGTGCAAAAAGATTGCATGGACGGTCCCAGAGGAGGTCCTTTTGGCGGAGATGTGGTGCGCGGTCTCGGAAGATGAGTCCGTAGGAAACGCCCAACCCGACGCGACATTTTGGCAACGGATCGTTGCGGGTTACAACAAAGAGGCGACGAAGCAAGGATAGCCGGAGAGAGGCAAGGAGTCCATCAACTCCAAGTTTACGGCGATGAGTGCCTTGGTCAAGGTTTTTATCGGCCACCATTGCGAGGCGGTAAGAAATCGGGAAAGCGGGACCGACGACCATGCGGTTTACCAAGCGGCTCGGCAAATGTACTATGAGGCCGAGCATTCGCAGTTTAAGCATGAGAAGGCCTGGGAAATCTGGAAGGATCACGGCAGATGGCGTTCATTTGTCAAGTTAGACCCTCCACGAGATACCGTCAACCTAGACGACGTTGACGTCGGGGACGATATATTTGTGGATGATGTAGAACAACGACCTCCAGGGAAAAAGAGAGGTAGTAAAAGAAAGGAATCATCCGACGCCTCCGATAAGGCGCAAACATCTTCGTCCTCGACGCTTTGCGGGCTCATCGCGTCACACTTGAAGAAGATTACGAAGACAAAAAAGCAAACCGCGGAAAAAAGGCGCAAACCCTCGAGGCTCAAGAACGAGCGGCTATCCGACAAGAAGAAGCGGCTTACTCTAGTGCAAGAAGAGATGATATGATGTTTCTTCAACAAAACACGGAGGGGATGCCACCGGCACAAGCGGCTTGGGTCGAAGCGGAGAAAAATAAAATCCTAGAAAAATACGGGATGAATTAGTTTAGTTTTTATTTGTATTGTTTTAATTATTTGTTTTTGTTTTAATTATTTGTATTTTTTTTTATTTATCTTATTTAATGTTTTAATTATTAAGTTTTAATATTTTATATTCTTTTAATTAATTATTTATCTTTTATTTAATGTTTTAAGAAAAAAATTAATAATAATAAAATAATCCCACAACCTCCACAGCCCGGCCTCCTTATCATACCAACCCAACAATCTCACAACCCACATTCTCACTGCCACGTCATCACCTTTTTCCCCACAACCTCCACAACCCACATTGTGGCTCATTATCACTCCGGGTGCTCTAATACTTTTCTTCTACTTTTTGGTTTATTTAAAAGTAATTTGTTATTAATCTCTATAAAATTGTTTGTTCATCATTCTTGATTTTGTTTGTACTGTCATACCTCGCTCAGCGAAAACAAAAGGTGTACAGTATCATAGGTATCAGAAGATTAAGAATTACATCGAATAAAAACTACAACAATAAGTTTGCACTAAATAAAATTTAGGAGTTGCAACAATATAAACTAAAACAACATAAAATAAATTCGTGACCTAAATAGAAACTAAACTACAACAATAAGTTACATCGAATAAAAACTACAACAAAAAATTTACATTAAATAAAATAGTTTGTTCATCATTCTTGATTTTGTTTCTACATCATTCTTGATTTTATTTATAACTATCAATCTAGACAATAAAGAAAATGTTTCCAAATATAATCCTTGAGCACCTTTCAATGTTATATTTTTACTTCAACTCATACTATTTAATCAAAAGAATTTATGAAAACCACAGTGCATCGCACGGGTTAAAACCTAGTTTATACCGAATAATAGTAACAAAAGGGAGAAAACGTAAATTCGAGGTAACCTAGGAATTTATGTTTATCTTTATCACACATTCAGCTGCATCCTTTATCATATATAAATTCCCTTTTTATTTATTCATATACTTATTTTACTCATGTTGAATAAATGAATCTTATATTGTAAAAGTGGTATCAAGTGTGGTCAACGTCAACGACTACATCCACATAGGCTAATGTTCACTTAAAAATCACAAGGTCAAAGATAGCAGAGTGAAGAAAAATTCCATTATGGTTAGTTTTTCTTCCACTATATATTCACTCATAATGATAGTTATTCTAGATTACAAGATGATTCTAGGTAATTGACAATATTTGAATATCATTTTTGAATTTTGTATTCTTGAATCAAATTTCCTTTGAACCGTATAAAAATATTTGTATAAGAATAAAGCTTAAACATATATATATATATATATATATATATATATATATAGGGTTTTTCTAACGTGTGCCCTAGAGAATATTCTCCTCGAAAATTGAAAAAGCAGGGAATATTCCATACTTTTTCAATTTTCGAGAAGAATATTTCATACCTTTTCAATTTTCGAGGAGAATATTCCATACTTTTTCAATTTTCGAGGAGAATATTCCCTACTTAACGTGTGCCCTTGGGGCACACGTTAGAAAAACCCATATATATATATATATATATATATATATATATATATATATATATATATATATATATATATATATATATATGGGAGGGTTAGTTAAAAAAGTTTTTAAAATAAAAAGGATAGGAAGGATTGTGGGAATGCCATGTGGCAATTTTGAAATTTCTTTTTTTAATAAAAAATAATATTTTTAATTAAAAAATAATATTTTTAATAAAAAAAATATATTTTTTTAATAAAAAAAAAAATTTGGCTCGAAGAAAGTTATGCACGAAAAAATTGGCAAACATGATGCACAAGAATTCATATTTTCAAAAACTGATGTACGAAAAATATTTTTTAAACGAACTTATGCACCAAAATCACTTTATTTGTAAAATGATGCACTAAAATTGTCAATTTTTTATAAAATGATGCACCAAAAATCACTTTTTTAGTTGGTGCATCAATTTTTCGTGTACATAAGTTCAAAACTTGTGTACCAAAATGATTACGTTATCGGAAAAAATTTCAAAATTTTTTTTTCCCCCGAATTTTTTATTTTTATTAAAAAAATATTTTTTTTTATTAAAAAAATATTTTTTTTTTATTAAAAATATATATATATATATATATATTTATTAAAAGAAAAATTAAATATCAAATGTCACTCTTAAAATCCTTCATATCCTTCCTATTTTAAAACTCTTTTTATAATATCCTACTCATATATATATATATATATATATATATATAATGCGCTATAAGAAAAATAGGTTTTAGAACAAAAATTTTAATGACGACATATTTTCAGTCATTACTAACCTTATTTAGTCATCAATAAAAAAAATAGGTCACTAAATTTCGTCACTAAACAAAATTAGTGACGAAAAAATAATCTTATTTCGTCACTAATAAAATTAGTGGCGGATCTAATGACGAAAAGTGACCACTTAAATTTCGTCACTAACATTATTAATGTTAGTGACGGATCTACAATAACGAAAAGTGACCACTTAAATTTAGTCACTAACATTAATACTGACAAAATGTTTAGTCACTAATGATGTTAGAGACCAAAAATTTGGTCTCCAATAATGTTAGTGACCAAATTCTGAGTCGTGACCATTTTTCTTATAGTGATGTTGACGTCATTGACATTTGGCGATATATATTATAGGCTTTTGAAAGAATAATGTTCTTACGAGACTGCACATAAAAAGGTATAATAGTCTTTTGTAGGCACACCATTATATATGATATCAAAAGTAAATTTTAACTCAAAAAGTATTGGTGCATTTAAGATGCATTCAAAGAAGAAAGGATTGAGCAGCGAACCAATAGTTTATATATCATGTTAACCGAACCAAAATAATATCTTAAACCAAAAACGGTTGGTTAATTGAGAGTAATTCCTTGTAAGGTTGGTCGACCTCCTGAAGGGCTTGTTATTTCTACGTTCCTTGCAAAACTATTACTCCTTTCGTCCCACAATAAATATCCATCTTTTTATTTTTGTTTGTTCCAAAACTATTGTCCTTTTCTAAATATAAATGGTTAAAATGTAGTAACTTATCATTTTACCCTTGAATATCTTTAACTTTTCAAACTCTGAGAATAACTGACATCTTTAATACATAGGCATAACATGTAATCTAATAAAAAAAATACTTTATTAATTGCATCTATATTATTTTGACTGTTTTCTATTTTCAGACACTTCTTTTGGGGACAAAGGGAGTATATGTCTTAAAAAAATGAATATCCCCTACACGATAATAGCCACTTTTCGTTATAGTGTTTGCCTTATCGTGTAATAACTTTATTTTTATGATAACATAGTCGACAAGTATTGTAAGTTTTGCTCGAAATCTTTGTAAAAGAATAACATATATGGTATATCAATGTAGAAACGAAAACCTTAATATTAACAATTTCCTATAAGAATAGATAAATCTTTTATATCTAATAAATGGGAGATGTGGCTGACCTCATTTTGCTGAGGTGTCACTCTCTTAGGTTGTTCACACCTCCATAATGATGTCATGAGATGGGGTGTTATTTTTATAGATTTTTTAAATAAATTTTAATTAAATGAAGTGAAAAAAAAAACAATGTAGACTTTGATTTAGAAAGCCCAAAAATATCTTAGTGGGCTAAATCTTTGAGATTCTAAATTGTTTTTTCTTGGAAAAAGTTCAAATCTTTTCTTCAAGTGTTCTTGATTAAGCTTCTTTTTTGATAAGCCCTAGATTGACGTTTCAGAAAAACTATCCAAATTTTTAAAAACGGTTGGTATTTGAATAGAAGTTTGAGATCTATTATTTTATCATAACTTTTTTAGTTAATCACCGACTGTTATGGTTGGTATTTGAATAGAAGTTTGAGATCTGTTTTTAATCATAATTTTTTTACAATCACCGTGTATCACACGGGAGATAAGCAAGTGCAATTATATAAGAGTCGAGTGAAAAACGTCAAAAATACTAAGCTACTTTGTTGGTTACCGTGCAGCGGAGTCTGGTTAGGGAAAAAAAACTCATCCAAAGCTCTAAGTAAAGACAACTCCAACCATTTTTTATAAAATCAAAAAAAGGAACACAAAGTAAACAATAATCTAAAACAATAATAATAATTCAATCTTAGCCAAGTCAAAAAGAGTTAAAAGAGAAAAAAAGGAAAAAAAAAAATTAAGCCAAACCAAAAGCTTTGATTGGGTCTTATTGCTTATGAATAGTATTTACGAAAGTTGATAAATGTTAAAAAAAGAATAAAAAATTAAGCTAAACCAAAAGCTTTGATTGGCTTTTATTACTTATTGAATAGTATTTACGAAAGTTTCCAAAACAATAATAGTAATTCAATCCTAGCCAAGTCAAAAAAAAGCTAAAACAAAAAAAAACAAAAAACAGAAAAAAGGAAATTAAGTCAAACCAAAAGCTTTGATTGAGTCTTATTGCTTATAAATAGTATTTACGAAAGTTAATAAACATTAAGAAAAAGAAAAAGAGAAAAAAAATAAAAATTAAGCCAAACTAAAAGCTTTGATTGGCTCTTATTGCTTATGAATAGTATTTACGAAAGTTGGTAAATGTTATATAGGTAATATATATTTCCTCCATCCAAAAAAAATATATTTATCTATTTATTTATATATCTATTTATTTATATTTGTCCTAAAATTATTATGATGTTTTTGAATATGAATAATTAAATATCGTAACTTTCAATTTACCCATTGATTTTTTTTAACTTTTCACCCTTTATAAGTAACTAACATTTCAATGTAATTGTAAAATAGGTACTATAATAGAAAAACATTTTATTCACTGTATTTTTCTTTTTATTTCGATCATTTTTTATTTCTAGATATTTTATCAGAAACAAAAGAGAATAACTTACTGTCAAATCTATTATATGTATGCAAATTAAAACATATTTATTATATGCATCTACGTTTTAAATATTAACTAGGTGACTGTCGTGCGTTGCACGACTTCGAAGTCGTTTGGCGTTTTTTAAGAAACGTGCAGAAGGCAGTGATGTAAAGTGAGAAGGAAAGGTCGTAGCTACTTCGATGATGGTAAAAATAAGTAAACCTGTATTACTTATTGCTACAGACGAATCGATTGAAGCAATCGTCTTTCTCGGAATGCCAAGGCCGTTCAAAGTGATGTGATAACTTTGAATTGCGTTGGGATTCGGTTCAAGGCTTTTGGTTCAATTGACTCGTCGAAAGCAAAGCGTAAGAGAGGTTGACTTTTTTCTACTATCAGCGGAATAGGTTCGACTTGTTCTTGCATGTGGAGTGGTTGTTGGAAGGAGGATCAGCAACCACGAAAGCTGGAAGGTGGAATACTGGAGGCCCGACATTTGGATGAAAAGCTTTTTCATCCATATGTTTGGCCTCCAGTATTTCGTCTTCCGGCTTCCGTGGCTGTTAATCCTCCTTCCAACCAAGATTCAGTTCCGAGTAATTTATATACGTACATAAATTTGTGATTTTTGAGCTTACAGTTGCGGGTGGATTACCAGAGTTCATCCAATTTCTCTTGTGGCCCTTTTTTGTCTTCTGTTAAATCGGGAAAAAAAGTTCGATCTTCGAAAACAAGGACAGCAAGTCCCAGTTATAATGTCACTTAAACGCTAAAAGAAATTCGTAATATTCCAATCGCGTTACAAAAATACAATTTTTAGCCTAAAATAGATAAACCCTAAAAGAAGTTCAACAGTAAATCTAAAAAAAGGCATAAAAGAGATGAAATTCTTATAAAAAGGAAGAACCTTGATTTAGGAATTTCTGAGTAGGTTCGTTAGGATCCATGTTGGTTTCTTCAAGGGTAGAATAAGTATCAGTATCTGAATGATTATTGACGATTTCTTTAATCGATTGAAACGTTTTATGAACACCGGCTAATAGATATTGTGTTCCTTCGATTTAAGACAGAGAACGGCGAGGGAGGGTTTGGTAAAGGTGATTTTCTGTTTTTAGGGTTTTTTTGTGTGTGTTGTTTTAATTTTTTTATTTTGATTGTGATTTTAGATGCAATTTTTGCCCAAAACAGCACCTCCTGTTCGAACTTGTTTGAAACACATATTTAAATAGAAGATATTATTAAAAGCCAAATTGTTGTGAGGTGCGAGTTTGTTGAATTCGAGCAAGGTTTCTATTAACGATGGGACTTCATAAAAAAGTGATGGTATGTTTGATTTTGTGGTTTTACCCGCTAGTAATAATTCATATGTTTGTGTTTGGCATTAGTAGGTACGATTTTGTTTACTTCGAGTAAAATTTCTATTAATGATGGTATTTCATAAAATAGTGATACTATGTTTGATTTTGTGGTTTACTGATCCAGTTTAAGTGTCTATATATATGTATATATATTGAAATGAAATCGTCTGATAAGATAAGGGCTAATCATCATTTGTCATTAACCAAAAAAGGTGTTCGTCTTACTTGAATTCTCTGCACTGGTGTTTTTAAGGATGGTACCAGAATGTTGTTTACAAAAGATATTGAAGCTGCGGGAATTTATATTTACATCTATTTACATAAACGGTTACTTGTTATAACAAAAGTGTCGTTGGAAATAGTTTCTGCTGCTCCTTTGTGTTGTTCATTCTTTACTCCGGAAAGCGTTCACGCTTTGTGGGGTTCAAACTTTCTATTCCCTCTGCAAAGCGTAATAATATTTTGTTAGAGCGGACGTATCTATTTTTTTATATTGTTGGTTATTGCGGGGAGTGTGTACCTGTTACGTCTGCTGGTTTGCGTTTGTGTGTGTCTTTGTCGGTCATATCATGAGTGTCATCTATATTTTTAGAGTGATAATTATTAGTATTTTTATGTAAAAAGGTCGTATTTTGAGTGTTGTTACCCGTTGATTCGAATAACAGTTGTCTAGCAGTAGGTGGTTTGTTGGTTTCTTTTGTTTCTATCGTGTTTGTCGTTTGGGTGTTGGTGTCGTTTTTTGGAGTTGTGGGTGTATATGGGGGAGGGGTTATTTGTGGTGTTTCTGCTGTTGTTAGGGTTGTGGAGGTAGTGGGTTGTTGTGATGATGTTTGGTCGGGTATCGGTTCTGTGTTCACGATAATGAAGTTCATGTTGTTGGGGCTTGATTTTTTGGTCAGCTCTATATAGAATCTCTTTGTGTTCGTGCCTTCCTTTTTGAATGCGGGAGGCATTATCTTACGATCTTCGTAACCGTCCTCGGTGATAACCTGTTTGCAGCTATTATCTTTTGCATACACAAGTCGGTTGCCATACCTTGTAATTCAGCGGTTCCATCGGAGAGAACGACTCTGACGTTATAGCTGCAATTGTTTGGTTTGTGTTAGTTTGTTAATTTTTTGTTTAAATGTAGTGTATATATGATATTTATGATGTTACAAGAAATTCGGATTAGATTTCTGGCCATGGTTTGGGCAAAACCAGACTTGTTTTTGCTTCGATATCTGACACTTTCAATCCGGACAAGATGCGTTGTACAAACTGTTTTCTATCTCTGTTTTTGTAATTCTTGCGTCGGCAGTGATTGTCTTTCGCTGTTATGACGTATTTTTGTGAGTGTTAGAGTGAAATAGGAACATTATTTGATAAAGAGAAGGTGCTTTTGTATTTGTGTAACAAAATTTTGAATTGTATATGGTTTGGTTCGACTGCTTACCAGTATTGATTCGTATGGCATTGATTTTAGTTCTTCCAGCGTCTTAATCGTGTGTGATGTGAGTGCTGAGGTTTTTGTATCCGTTGTAGTCAGTTGCTGGTGTTGGCTCAAATCTGGATACACTGGCGGGTTCACAATGACGTGAGTCGCGTCGGTAGATGAGATCTTTAACGTTTCTGAGATAGTTTATATGTAAAGGTTTTTCATTGGTTATGATGCGGACATGATATTTTGGATTTTTTATAAATATGAATGTGTATACCTGCGTATGTTGTCGGCTTTATGTTTGTTATTGCTATGATTGTTTCTGTTGTTGCTGCGGATAAGGTAGAGGTTTGTACTTTTTCCGTGTTTTCCATACACTCCTTCCATATGGTTGCGGTTATTTCTTGTCCGCTGTAATGTTAGTAGAATAGCAGTGTTAATTAATTGTATCGTTATTGTGATTTATGTGCAATAGTGTGAAAGTATGAGTTTTTTTTTGTACTTACGCGGCGTCTATTAAAGTTAAGAGTAGGAATGGGTCGCCATTTTGTTTGTAGCAAAGTGTCTGTCTCTTGTATTTTCCGAGAAAATCTGCATTCGTAATTTATTTTTTGACATCATATCGCAAAATTTGTATTACATGGGTGAAAATTTTTTAGATACCTGGGTAGTATGTAGGTGTGTCGAGGAAGCTCTGTAGTTGATTTATAGACACGAAGTCGAAACACGCCTCAGGTATTTCCTCTACGTCGTGGAGTGGAGTGATTTTTGAAGCTTCTCCGACATTGAGGTGGATTGTATTTTTGATCGTCCTTTGGTATTTTTGTGTTTCTGTACACGAATACTGTTCTATGACGTAGCATTTGTTTAGTTGGAAGTTGGATTCTACAAATTGTTGCCCCTGCTGTTCACCGACTATTGCAATTGTATCCGCCTGTTGTTAACGGTGATTTAACATATACGTATTATGTAAATATTAGAAGTATATGATATATGTGTAGAAGCTTTATGGGTCTGTGTAACGCAATGGGTGTTAAGATTTTGGAAACTCATAAATGTAAGAAGTTTATGATAAATGTGTAATTCTTACATGTTCGTCTATCGTGAGAAACCATGTCTCTTTGTTTCGAAAATGGGGCCTCCATTTTCTTAAGATTCTTATTTTGAGGGGTAATCCAGCACAACCGTATTCGAGATCCGCTATGCGAACCATATTTTCCTCCTGTCATGAAAAAGGTAGTGGTTGTTAGCAAGCAATGTAAATGTAGTTACTGAAAGTATAAAAGCAGTAAAAGTCTAATTAGTTTATATATGTAACAATGTCTATAGATTCGGAAACCGATTTAACGGAGTATATGTATTTGATACAAAGCGCGTTGTTTTGTTAAAATGTAAAGTGTGTAAGGAGTCTTTGTAGTATTGTGTAGAATCTGTAAAAATGTATACATATATATGTAGCTCTGATTCTGTTATGCATTTTCCAGGCTATCGACGTATGAGAGGAATTCTTTGTAGACAATGTTTTTTGTATGGTGCGAACATTGTCCTATATCGTCGTGAATCGGGACTCTTGTTGATTCTGGAGAAGTCGCTCGCGATAGAGCGACGTATAGTTGGTCGTGACCAAATACTGGAGACGGCAGAAATAGTCCTATTCGCTGTAGGGATTGACCCTGGCTTTTGTTGATGGTCATGGCGTAAGAAACCTTGCACAGAAATTGTTTTCGGTTAAAGGCGAAGGGAAGCTCCGGATCGTGATGAATAAATTTAATTCTTGGAAGGTAAACTTTCTGCCCGATACAGGTACTTGTCATTATAATCGCTTCGATGATTGTCTGTAGCAGGTGTGTTACAATCAACCTTGTACCATTGCAAAGACCATTTTTTTGACTCATGTTACGCAAAAGGATTATCGGAACATTTTTTTTTAGATCTAATTTGTGTAATGGGAGGCTAGGAAAGTTTAGTTGGTTCAAATACTCCTCCGGATATAATAGGTCTAAATCCGACATTTTCTGAGTGTGTGGTGTTACTGAATCGGCACTGTAGTAAGAGGTAACTGTACCCGGGGTCTTATCCAAAACTGTGGAATTGATATCATCAGTCGTACAGTTCTTTGGGCATACGATTGCTCTGTTGCGAAGGACCTCTGGATTTGGATGGAATAGAACGGTAGATCCGTATACAAAGTTAATTAATTGTTCTAGTCCGGATTGAGTGTTTGTGATTAGAAATTTGTCTGGAATCTGAACATTGGAGGCATATCGAGGATTCGCGGCGTCTGGAGTACCGGCGTTGCCATTTCCAATGTCCAGTAGCCATTACGCAAATTGGATTGAATTAGAATATATAGAGTCACTGCTGTTTGTGGAGGAAAGACGCATGTTATACGATAACTTATATAAAGTAAAGTGCGGCCACAACAGCGAGTTTGGCAGAGTCGATAACATTATGTCCTGGTGACCTTTTTTCCGTTTTATTGGTAGAGTCTGTCCAAAATCTCCTCCCAATCATCGAAATCCCTCCAAATAGTTTTTCCTTTTCTTCTAATACATCCCTGAATGTACGATCGACGCACTCGAAGCATCTACGATCCATCATTGTGGCTTCGTCCCATACAATAACATGGGTCTGTTTTAAGAGTTCGGAAAGTTGTGTTTTCTTTTTGATATTACAAACGGATGTGTCTAATAGATTAATAGGAATGTTGAATCTGGAGTGTGCAGTCCTACCGTTGGGTAAGAGTAGGGACGCTATACCTGACGAAGCCACTGCCAACACCACTATGCCAATAGACCTGAGATAAGCGATTATTGTTGACCAGATAAAAGTTTTCCCGCTCCCGCCATGACCATATACAAATGCCAATGTCTGTTTTTTCAGTGACTCGTCAGTACGTACCCTATTATAAATCGTTAGCTGCTCCGGGTTTAACTTAGAAGACATTTGTAAGTGTTGTTGGGTGAGTAAGGCTTTGTCGTATAACTTTTCTTCTAACAGCAGACGGTTTGTCAATGGGAGTAATAAATCTGCTGGCGGAAGAGGCAGGTTAAATGAAGTCAAGGCCTTTGGGGGAATTGCTGCATTTAATAACCTTTCGATCTCGAATAGAATATGTTGCTGCAACGTCTCAGATTCGGAAGATGGCGCGGAATCTAATAAGATTCGGACAATATCATCACCCATTTTAGGCCAGGCATTGTCCCAGAGTACTCTAGGATCGCAAACGTCGCAGAACAGAAGCAAGTTATAGAATAGGTTACGTAGTTCCGGAGAGGATGCCCATAGGGAAGCTTCGTTAAAGGCGGTGAGCCATTCTTTGTCATCGCCAATCAATCCAAGCGCCTCACACGCGAGACGGTATGACGTATAAACAATTCCAGCGACAGTTCGAATATCGGCGAAAGAACGGCAACCTTTCTGATGAGATAAAAGCATTCTCAGGTAGAACAATTCGCCCGCGGTAGGGTGTACATAAACCATTCTGCTGATAGGGGTAATAGTGTTTCTAGTCCTAAAAACCCAGTCTTTCTTCCCCGCATTCCATGTAAATAGCAGTGGATATTCGATATAAGTTACGTGGTGGCCGGCTCGATCCCATCTATTTCCAACCAACCATCGCGACAGTGTGGAGTTACCAAAGTTAGAAGTGAGTGTTAAATGCTCCAAATCGGTACCGTCTTTGAATGTCACAGTTTGCATCCGTTCCAAATGGACATGCAATACATGTACAGCGGGCTGTCTATCATGGATAGAGAAATTTAGTAGTCGCCAAGCAGCCTCGTGAGGACAAATAAACCTGCCGTCAACAAATTGTTCAATCTCGTCAGTAATTTCCGGGACAGTGTTTGAGGAACTGTTGCTGGTAGAAACTGTTGACGAACCGGTAGACGATGACAGGGTATTATCGGCCTTTCGCAAAGAGAAAGCAACGCGCTCGACACCTTTCGAAATATACATAAACAAATACTTGATCATCATATTCCAGCCACAGTATTCAACGTTAATATGTGCGTCAAAGCGACTACACAGACGCTTATTGTAAGGAACTACGAATCCGTTATGTATTCGAATTCCACTTTGCATCGTATGTGCAGTGGCGTCTTTTCTTTTGTAATGTACATATCCGTTTTTGTCAAAGGTGGTTACCGAAGCAAACGGCTTAGGGAATGTTTTCTTGCATGCTCCGTCTCGCATACATGGAGCAGCGGGATTGGAAAGACCGCAAGGGCCGTGAATCATGCAGGTTGTTATTGTGGAATAGAGTGATTGTTCTGTCGTAGGATCGGGAAGTTCGGCTGTGATATATTTGTCTACGTCTGAAGCGACTTTAATTTTTGAAGGTTCATTAACCCATAAGAGCGTATGGCAATGCGGAAGACCTCGTTTTTGGAACTCGACCGTATACAGGTCTGGACACAGAATAGAAAGGTGACAGTAATTAGGAACACAGATGAAACAATATATAACGAAACAAAGAAGTAAGAGGGTATGAAAATTTACACGCATTCACAACACCAAACGGGTGCTCTTCTTTGAGGAAGTCAATAAAATGACCGACTTTGATATTAAATACCCTAGAGATGATGTCTGGCCTATTCTGAGAATGACCCATGTTATGTGCCTCCATGAATCTTGTAATTTCAGGCCATCTGGCATTGCAAGTGAAGGTGATAAAATACTGAGGATTTCCATAAACGCGACATATAGCGAGTGCGTCCTGATAGTGCTTGTACATATAACGCGGACCCCCAACGAAAGAAGAAGGTAAGAAGATTCGTTTACCGATTTGTCTACCGACAGAATCTCCTTTGGACAACGCGTCAAAGACACCGGCAACATATGCAGAACTTAGACTATTCTGATTTTTGCGAAAATAGTCTAACCTACTATCCTCTAAACAAAGGTACGCGTCTAATAGAAATTGGTGAAATAGTCTACCACCGCGCAACAGTAGTGAAAAGACACCGCGTCGACTATGCAACAGATAACTATAGTACATGTTTACTGTCAAAGATCTCGCCCCCCTCACCGACGTCGATCTCAATTTTAAAGACGGACACCAGCTGACCTCACCATAGGGAAACAGAAGAGGATATTGAAGAGGCATATACGATTGGTGTAGCTTGCTGATGCGGTGCGGACGATCGGCTTTTGAATGAACAATTATGTCGTAAACACTTGCGTTTGCATCGTCGCCAACGACAATAGCCCCGAGTGTCCCCTGCTGTGGCAAACCATACCGGTTGTCAGGAACATTGTTATATAGTCTAACCTCGTAATCATCCATATTCCTGATATTTTCAACCTCAACAGCCGTACGAAATGTACGGACATACTCGTTACACGACGACAAAGTACGACCTAAAGTAGCTACAATGTCAGATTTAAGCCCGTCTTCAGATTCAGAGGCACCAAAAAACCGAAGCCTATTTTCAACCTCGTTTAAAGTGTCGTACACATACAGTTGCAAAAAACGCGGGGCATTCGAAGGTTGTGGACACAAAGAACCAATATGATGCGACACCTGACCGGAAACTTTAAAAGTATAGGGACCATGGCCTATGTTGACATATTCGTCGACCTTACCACCAAAAGATGTCATCGAGAACATACAATTATACGCCCTAATATTTCGCATGAAGTGAGAATCCTCGTACAGAGCAAGGAATGGGGAAGGTGGCATAACAGGTGCAGGTAAAACAACGGACCCGCCTTTACAACACTGGTTATACGTTGGATTACCTAGACGGGAATTATGTAACGCTATTTCATCAAACCAAAAGAATGCACCGCAATGACAACAGTATCTACTCGCGTCGCCACAATCAAAGTATATAGGTAGACAATTTTCGACAGTCGATGCACTTGACACAACGTTTCGACAGCGTAAACTGTAGGCCAAGTAACCCCCTGAGCAAGCGCAGTACCCCACATTCTACAGAATAACCGAAAACAGAGAAATAGAGAACAGAGATAACGTAAAGAACAGATCCTACACTGGATCCTACATTGTTTTCACCCCTTAGACAGAATAACGCGAGAGCAAAACCTAAACGTAACAGAATATAGAAAAATAAAAATATTCCGAAAACAGTCGTACAAACGAACCTTGTAAACATGGTATTTACGACTACGTACCAAACAAAGACATAAAGCATACGTTTGTTTGAACAATTATTGTTAACAATGTAGAATAAACTAAATCTATCTATACACTCAACATTTACATTATCTGAACAACTACAATAGGTCAATATGTTCTTCGCCAACAGTAAAACACACCTAATCTTTAAACGGCGGTCCTAGATTTCTTAATATTCTCAAAATCTTTAGCATTCATTTATAAGGGCACATCAGAATTTTTAAACAAACCTGTTAGACCTACCTATTTTAACAAACAAATGCCCAGATTCTCAAAATAACACAAAACCAAAATTAACTATAACCTAAAGAAATTAGAAAACCAAATGCACCTATTCTATTAACAGATATATAACAAAAATTTCAACAAACAACACAGTAGAACATTACTCAAACACAAATAATCACCACAACTCAATATCTAAACATACCAATTACATACCTCTGACAAGAAACAACAATGCAACAGGAAATGCAAGAGAAGTGAGAAGCTCGCCGGAAAATTTGACGGAGCAAGAGGACACGTAGACAAACAGAGACGACACGTGTTAAAGAAAAGAATAAACGATCATAAAAGAAAAAAAAAAGCAGATGAAGAACCGGGCAAAAAAGCCCAATCCAAAAAGAGGCCCAAAAAAATTAAAATATTGTAACGGGTACAAAATCATATGCATGATCAAAAATTAATAAGGAGAGTAATTGTTATTATATATATATTCAGATACATGCGACATTTGTATATCTTGTACACACACTATCACTTTCTAAAATTAACAAATTACCATTATTTGAAAGTTTGGACATGGACATATTTTAAGATAAATACAAATAGTGGACTTTAAAATAAATTTAAATTGGATATATTTTTACATATCCATAATTGTAGGAAAAAGAAATGGTTTGGTGTAATATTTTTGTGTTTGGGATTGGGTATTTATAGGAAGAAAAAAAATTAAATTTTAAAAAAAAAAACCTACCTAGCCGTTGGCCAATGGTAGGAAAAAAAAAAAAACAAAAAAAATCTTTTTTTTTTATAACGGTAACAATTGGGAAGAAAAAAAAAAAAAAAACACAAACACGCCGCGTTGCTCGAGCAACACCACGCCGTTCACCCAGCCGTTCACGGCGTTAAACACGGCCAAAACGCCCGATAACGTGACGGCTGGGGGTAGTCTTAGAAACAAATATGGATCTCATCATCATCTGTACCTCCTAATTCTTTTACGTGTTGCATAATCTATATTTGTGTAATATACTTGAGGTGCTTCAAATATTTATCCACTTTAACAACAAATATTTCCCTTTTAT
>CAJVGC010000590.1:65799650-65900867 GCA_910822075.1 Senecio squalidus | reverse complement strand
ACCTACTTCTGTTACTGAGATTCGAATTTTTCTTGGCTTAGCTGGTTATTATCGACGCTTTGTCGAAGGTTTTTCGGTAATTGCTTTGGCCACTTACCCAGTTTGATGAGAAAAGGGGTAAAATTTGAGTGGACCGAAGAACGACAAAAGAGCTTCGATGAATTGAAGAAGAGACTTGTATCGGCTCCTATTCTTACTTTACCATCGGGAAGTGGAGGTTTTCAAATCTATAGCGATGCGTCTAAACATGGTTTGGGTTGTGTTCTGATGCAACATGGCAAGGTAATTGCTTACGCCTCGAGGCAGTTGAAACCCTATGAGGTTAATTACCCTACTCATGATTTGGAGTTAGCTGCTGTGATTTTTGCGTTGAAGATTTGGAGGCATTATCTTTATGGAGAAACTTGTGACATTTTCACTGATCATAAGAGTCTCAAATATATATTCACGCAGAAAGAATTAAATATGAGACAACGAAGGTGGCTTGAGTTATTGAAGGATTACGATGCGAACATTCAATACCATCCGGGAAAAGCGAACGTAGTAGCCGACGCGTTGAGTAGAAAGACATTTGGTAGTATCTCTTGTTTGGTTACTCACATTCGAGAATTCGAAAGACTTGATATGGGATTGAGTAAAAGAGGAGCATCCGGGATGTTGGCGAATTTGAAGTTCGAGTCCAACTTGATTGCAAGGATAAAAGAGGCTCAGTTGGATGATGGGGATTTGTGGGCTATGTTTCAGAATTTGGAAGAGGGTAAACTGAAAGAGTTCAGGGAAGATGATGAGGGGGTCATTTGGTGTGGGGACCGACTGTGCGTTCCCAATGATGATGCTATTCGTGAGGCTCTATTGTCTGAGGCTCACAGCTCACCTTTTGCTATACATCCTGGTTCGACCAAAATGTATCAGGATTTAAAACAACACTTTTGGTGGAGTGGCATGAAGAAAGATGTTGCTAGATATGTAGGGAGGTGCCTTACCTGCCAACAAGTAAAGATCGAGCACCAACGGGTTAGTGGTTTGTTGCAGCCGTTGGACATTCCCGTGTGGAAATGGGATGACATCTCTATGGATTTTGTGTGTGGGTTGCCGAAGACTTTTAAAAGGCACGATGCTATTTGGGTTGTGGTTGATAGATTGACCAAATCAGCACACTTCTTGCCTATTCGTATGGATTATTCGGTAGATAAGTTATCCGAGCTTTTTCAGCAGGAAATTGTGAGATTGCATGGCGTTCCGTCGTCTATCGTATCAGATCGTGATCCTCGGTTTACCTCTAGATTTTGGAAGGGATTGCATAAAGCTTGGGGTACTCGGTTGAAGCTTAGTACTGCTTTTCATCCACAAACTGATGGACAGTCTGAGCGTACTATACAAACTCTGGAGGATATGCTTCGAGCTTGCGCCCTAGATTGGAAGGGAAATTGGGACGAGTACTTATGTTTGGTGGAATTTTCCTACAACAATAGTTGGCAGTCTAGTATTCGTATGGCACCATATGAGATGCTTTATGGTCGGAAATGTAGAGCGCCGATTTGTTGGAGTGAAGCTGGAGAGAAATTGGTTGAAGGGCCTGAGTTGGTTAGAGTTACTAATGAAAAGGTTGCTATGGCTACGAATCGACTTAAGGAAGCACAGTCGAGACAGAAAGTGTATGCCGATAAACACCGACGGCTATTGGAGTTTGGTGTAGGTGATAAGGTGTTTTTAAAAGTGTCACCATGGAAGGGTATACGACGATTTGGTTTAAAAGGAAAGCTTAGTCCTCGTTATATTGGACCGTTTGAGATATTGGAACGAGTTGGTGAAGTATCTTATCGTTTAGCTTTGCCGCCTCAACTATCGCATGTTCATAACGTATTTCACGTTTCTCAGTTGCGGGGTTATAACTATCATCCATTGCACGTGGTACAATATCCTTTTTCTAATATTCGACCCGATCTTTCTTATGTCGAGGAGCCCGAGGCTATTATAGGTCGCGAAGAGCGGGTTACTCGTAGAAGCTCTATTCCTTTTGTGAAAGTTCAGTGGAAGAATCATTCAGATCGCGAGGCCACTTGGGAACTCGAGGAAACCATGCGGGCCGAGCACCCTCATTTGTTCGCTTTTTGGTGAGTTTCAGTTTCCTAACTTATTTAAATTTCGAGGACGAAATTTCTTCTTAGTAGGTAGAGTTGTAATACCCTAAAATTTTAATATTTATAAGTAACAAAGTATTGATTTAAATTAATATTAATAGTATACTAAATTTGAATTTTATAAACAAAACTATAAAAGGAAAAAGGATTTATCTATACTAATAAATCTATTAATATTTATTATGATATTTAGAGTATACACGTTGGTTACTAAATTAAATCATGATTGTTATAATAATTAATATATTTTATCATAAATATTATAATACTTTTAGTAATTGGTTAAATTAATGTTTGAAACTTTTCATTATCATACTACGTTTTAAAAAGGGACATAAAGGTTACTGGGAATAATCCCATACTTTGGTTTTCTTATCAAAATCATGTCACTCACATAGCAATCAACAAATAAGGCAAAGAAGAAATATTGGTGTTGAAGGAGCAAGTGTAACAAGATCAATTGTGGTTTAAGGTTATATTATTTATCTAATCTACTTATCATTATCATGCATATAGAATCACTATATATATTTTACTACAAGTATCTTGAAAGACATAAACTAAGTTTTTGTTTAAATTAGAAGTAATCTCGTATGATTACATATATATGTTTATTATATACATAAAACATTTTTGTTAACATATCGTATTTATCCGATTTCATGAACCCAAGTAGAATAATGAGTAATATAAGATATTTTCCTACTTAATCTTTTAGTTATATATAGTATTTTTAATATTAATCAATACGAATATAAGTATGTGTAAAAAATCCAACACTAAAGGGTATTACATGCTCCCTCTTTGAATGTGTTTTGTACTCATACACTTATATTTGTTAGATTTGTTTCGGTGATCGCATTCTTTCGGTGGTCTTTTCACTTTTGCTATTGTGGTTATTGGAGATAAGGTACGGATACTCTAGGTGGTACTAGGATCATTTCGGTAACATCTTTCCTCTCAAAACTTTGTTTGATTTGTGTATAAAGATTATTGGTATGACATGCTTAATTGTAAACTTGTTTTATTTGTTAGTCTTTAAGTGTGTTATGATCTTCCTCATTTTAGATGTATTGACGAAGTTGCAAATCATATTTGTATATTGGGAAATCATAATGCGTTGGTCTTTGTAAATTGTGTAAAAACCGTGTCCTTAAAACCCAACCGAACAGCCTATAAATTGTCCCCTAAACAGCCCCTAAATAGTCCAAAACTCAGCCCGAAACAGCGAGAAATAAACACCCGAACAGCCCTATAAACAGCCCCTAAAAAACTGTCCAAAATTCAGCCCCGAAACAGCGAGAAATCAGCACCCGAAACAGCCCACATTCAGCCCCGAAACAACGAGTTTTCAGCCCCCGAAACAGCCCATAAGCAGTCCCGAAACAACCTGAAATCAGCCCCTACACAGCCCCGAACTTGTCCCGAAATAGCTCGGTAAAGAACACGTGTGAGTGTGGCGATTGGTACGGTGATTCGTATAGATTGTCCCTCATTCCGTGTGGCTTTGCACGTCCCGATAAGTGTTCGTTACTTTGTTATTTGTAAAGCTTTGACAATCTTGTTATGGTGACTCGTGACAAGAATTAGCCAAACGGTTGGGTTAGACACGTGAATTTTAAACGAATAAAAAGCCATACTAATAAATATTTTAAGTTTAGGTACTTGCGTACATTTTAAATAGCTTTCTAAAATATATTTCGAATGTCTATTTATCACTTTGAAAAGTTGTAAAAGTATTTAAAAATTTATATTACATAAGTCGGTCAAAACGGTTTCTTAAAATATGCCTAAGAGTAACCTATCCATGGAGGT
The DNA here is from genome assembly GCA_910822075.1 of Senecio squalidus. Classification (NCBI taxonomy): domain Eukaryota; kingdom Viridiplantae; phylum Streptophyta; class Magnoliopsida; order Asterales; family Asteraceae; genus Senecio; species Senecio squalidus. Next base: position 65,896,911 of record CAJVGC010000590.1, on the reverse strand, counting down.
CCCATGGGCGCGTTATTGTGACACCAATAATGTGGCATCGACCGTAGCGGTGTATTTTGCTATATCTACGGCGTCTCTTTTTGTTTACCCGGATTGTGGTAAGGTGCACTTATTATTATTTGTTATAAGAGGCGTATGGATCGATCCTAGGAATTTTGTGTGTTTGATGGTGGACGTTTATCGTAGTGTCATACGAAACGTTTGCACCGAAATGAATGATTAGTGGAGTAGCTACCCTATGATTTCATTGATATTTGTTACATATTTGTTTGACTCTTAGTGCATTATTTTATGAAATTTAGCCTTTTTACATTTGATATATGTTGTATTATATACTTTGGGATTTTGTATACATATATATATTTGTACTTTGCTTTGAAAATAAGTTCGTTTTGATAATAAGTTTGTATTTGAAATAAGTCTTTGCATGTCATACTATACTCTTGTCTCTTTTATCCGCTCACTGGGCTTTGGCTCAGTCGTATTCCTTTTTCTTCTTTCTTTTACGACAGGTGATCAAGTGGGCTTTGGGAACGAGGGAAGAGTGTAGAGTTGAAGTGGACTTAGCACCTTTGCCTTAGAGTTTCTCAGACTTTAGTTCTTTTGATCTTTTGTTTTATTAGTACCTTATGAGGAATGTCGGTTAACTTTGTCTTTTGACTCTTGTTTGACTTTGAATAAGATTAGCGCCCTTTTTCCGTTAGGTTCCTTCTGATATTATTTTGTACGCTTTGAAAAGTTTGGGGCGTTACAAATGGTGCATTTGTTCTAGACCATTCGGTGTAATTAAATCCAAAACGCCAATTATCAGAACCGCCAACAGTGATTCTTCTAGAACTTTGAATAGGTTTTGGGTGTCTAAATGGCATGTTTGTATTGTTGTACTCAAAATTCCAATTTTGGGGACCCTTTTGGAAGTTCATGTTGCTTGATCCTACCATTAGTATTGCAAAACTTACTGTTATGAGAAGGATCGATCGTGTACCCATCAAAGCCATTTTAGTTCACTCTAAGCTTTCTTTGATGCAAGAAAAAATTACTTGATCGAAAGTAATGAAATTAGCTTGGGTTGGTGATTTGTGAAGCTTGAAATAAATGTGTTTATATAGAGGTTAATCAAGCCAAGAGTTAGACCTAATAAATGGAAACTAGCCTAATTTTGGCTTAATTGGGTTGGTGTAACGTTGGAATACTTTGTTGACCTTTTAAAGTTCATATTTTCTCATTTGTATGTAACAGAAGTACTAATATCTCAGAGAGGAGGACTTTAGGAGCTACAAATGTGAAGTATAGGATGTAGCTATTAAACTCGATGTCATTATGCCGAGTTCGTTTAAATATATTGATCAAAACTATAACTTGGATTATGTAACAGAAGTACTAATATCTCAGAGAGGAGGACTTTACTTGCTAACCTTAACATATTTCCCTTTTAATCATAGTTAGTTTACTTGGCTAAAAGTTCGAACTGAGCTTACATATTTGCTGGAACATAAAGATCGGGTTGTTTATTAAAACTACTAATATAGTTGTTCATGCCATAACATATAGGCGTCACTTTTTAGTTTTAGTTGTTTATATGGATTGAATTTCATTGATACCGTTTTTTCTTATCATAAAGTACAATAGTTTATTATGACTCACAGTTTATTTATGCTTATGATTATTCTCAAAAAGTGGCTGAAATTTTGATTGTTCATAGCAATATTTTTAACTAGTTAAATAAAGTTTGCTTCCGAGATTACTTTTGGAATAATGGTAATTTTGTTAACGACTATATGGTGTAATACTTTTCTTCTACTTTTTTGTTTTTTTAAAAGTAATTTGTTATTAATCTCTATAAAATTGTTTGTTCATCATTCTTGATTTTGTTTGTACATCATTCTTGATTTTATTTATAACTATCAATCTAGACAATAAAGAAAATGTTTTCAGTATATGAACAAATCAGATCGAACGGGGTTAACACTAAGAAGTAAGAAGAAAAATTGTTTTAACATTTTAAATTTTCAGATAATTGTATTAAAATCGAAACAACTACTAATAATATTCTTGCCACATTATTTCAAAGATAAATTGTTTGTAATTTGTAGTATTTGCAAGAATTGTTATATTTATTTTGCTAGAAATTGTTATGATGGTTGTTTATGTTGCTTTTGTAAACATATTATGTTTAAATGTTTGTTAGAAGATATTAAACAAGTTTTCGGGTTTTTTTAAGTTTATCTTTAAGAAAAATTAGTGTTGATTATACGGGTTAGTTGATAATCATCTGTAATAATTATATAGGTTTTTGTGAAAAATTTAAAAGATAGTATACAATACAAATAAAATACAATACAAATAAAATACAATACAAATTAAAATACATAATAAAATGATAATAATATGTTTATTTTTTATTTATGTTGTATAGTAAAGTATTTGTAAATATTTAACATTATATCTCAAACTACCAAAGAAACTTATATTATAAAACGGATTTTGTATTATGCTTGATACGTATTAAAAAAAATGCATATATAAATAGACATCTCAATAATCTTTATAGAGCATATAACAATTCAAAACCCATCAATCTTAAATAAACATTTGAGATAGTGAACATAAAACGTGAACACTTGAATACAAGCATGGTAAAATGATCATTTGATATAACTAACTGAAATAAGTTAATCCTAATGGACTAAAAGATTGCGAGTGTATAATGTTTATAAATAAAGAGTGTGTGGTGTACTTTCCAAATCAAGAGGATTAAACATGTCCTATTTGTCAAATCGTAAGAAACATATTTGTAATTATCTCTACTTTATATTTTGTTATACATATATGATTTTACCAAACGGGCTAATACCGTAGAATAAGTCGAATTACCCAAATAGGTTAAATGACTAAAGATAAAAATTTTCGAATGGTCGAAGAATAAACTAATAGAAGGTGTAATTTTATTAATGGTCCGAATAAATAATGTTACCCCATATTGCCAAACTTAGTAGAGGAAATGGTTGAACGAGAAACAATTATAGCAACTCTTTGTATGCCTCAAATTGTCAAACTTAAAATTGTTACCTTAAAATTCATATTATAACACGAACGACCAAATAAGAAAGTATTATACTTAATATAAAACCGGAAATAACGAATAAGAAACTATCGAAACTCATTGTCATATCAATAATTTTTTTCCATCCCGAAAGGTGAGCCGAAAATCGTTACCGCATAATTTGTTTTGGCCCCAAAGACCGCCACATAAACCATACTCTCACGACATAAATCACGAGACGAATTAGAAACTACAAGAAATCATTATCGCAATAAGGCTTTTCTTCACCGTTGAATCGAACGGGTTTATACTAGTTTAATCAAAAGAACTTATAAAAATAATTTTAACCACCGTACATCATACGCGTTAAAACCTAGTTTATATCAAATAATAGTAACAAAACAACAAATCGGAGAAAACGTAAATTCGAGGTAACCTTGGAATTTATGTTTTTATTTATTACACATTCAGCTAAATCCTTTATCATATATTAATTCCCTTTTTATTTATTCATACACTTATTTTACTCATGTTGAATAAATAAATCATTTATGGTAAAAGTGATATCAAGTGTGGTCAACGTCAACGACTACATCCACATAGGCTAATGTTTACTTTGAAATCACAAGGTCAAAGATAGCAGAGTGAAGAAAAATTCCATTATGGTTAGTTTTTCTTCCGGTATATATTCACTCATGATAATAGTTATTCTAGATTACAAGATGATTCTAGGTAATGGACAATATTTGAATATCATTTTTGAATTTTGTATTCTTTGAATAAAATTTCCTTTGAACCATATAAATATTTGTATAAGAATAAATCTTAAACATTAATACGTATATACAATGCGTTATAAGAAAAATAGGTTTTAGAACAAAAATGTTAATGACGGTATATTTCAGTCACTGATAATCTTATTTAGTCACCAATAAAAAAAAATACGTCACTAAATTTCGTCACTAAACAAAATTAGTGACGAAAAAATAATCTTATTTCGTCACTAATAAACTTAGTGACGGATCTATAATGACGAAAACTGACCACTCAAATTTGGTCACCCTAACATCATTACTGGCAAAATGTAGTCACTAATGGTGTTAGAGACTAAAAATTCGGTATCAATGATGTTAGTGACTAAATTTTAAGTTAGTGACCAAATTTGAGTCACTAACATCATTGAAACCCAATTTTTAGTCTCTAACACCATTAGTGACTACATTTTGCCAGTAATGATGTTAGGGTGACCAAATTTGAGTGGTCAGTTTTCGTCATTATAGATCCGTCACTAAGTTTATTAGTGACGAAATAAGATTATTTTTTCGTCACTAATTTTGTTTAGTGACGAAATTTAGTGACGTATTTTTTTATTGGTGACTAAATAAGATTATCAGTGACTGAAAATATACCGTCATTAACATTTTTGTTCTAAAACCTATTTTTCTTATAACGCATTGTATATACGTATTAATGTTTAAGATTTATTCTTATACAAATATTTATATGGTTCAAAGGAAATTTTATTCAAAGAATACAAAATTCAAAAATGATATTCAAATATTGTCCATTACCTAGAATCATCTTTTAATCTAGAATAACTATTATCATGAGTGAATATATACCGGAAGAAAAACTAACCATAATGGAATTTTTCTTCACTCTGCTATCTTTGACCTTGTGATTTCAAAGTGATAATTAGCCTATGTGGATGTAGTCGTTGACGTTGACCACACTTGATATCACTTTTACAATATAAGATTTATTTATTCAACATGAGTAAAATAAGTATATGAATAAATAAAAAAGGAATTTCTATATGATAAAGGATGTAGCTGAATGTGTATTAAATATAAACATAAACCAGAAGATTACCCGTGCGTTGCACGGGTTCGCCGTTCTGGATAGTATAGATATAGAGATAGTTAGTTGTGGTTACAAAAGTGTGATGTATGAAACCCGTTTGGAGTGTCTGCAGTTATTTTTACAAAATTACGACCTGTGGGGTTCGTTCTGCTGCTTGAAGTTGTTGTTGATTGTTTACTCGGGAAATCGTTCTCGCTTTGTTGGATTTAGATTCTGTAGTTTGTCTGTAATATGTAAATATGATGTATTAGATCTATTGTTGTGATTGTTTATTCTAAAAAACGGTTACCTGTTGTTGCGGTTGATTTACGTTTATTTGGGCTGTTTGCGTGTGTATCGTCTATTATTGCTTCTTTATTGGAAATAACTGGTATTCTTAGACTTCTTATTTGGATTGTTGCTAAAGCGGACTCCAGTTGGGACATGCGTAACTCATGAATCTGGTGTGGAACGCCCCAGCAACCGCTAGACGCACCTACAAAACCAAGTATAACAAAATATAAAACATTTAGTGGGTTTTGGATGCATGTTTTAAAAATGATTATTATATACATATTAAAAGGCAGGTTAATGTATACCGTCATTCGAGCCTTAAATGATTTGGCTTTTCCACAGCTTCAATTCCCTTCACACCTCCGGAGACCGCATAGTTTCCCTGCACGAATGAATATAATGTAAGTTCACATTTGACTTTTGAAGTCAAAGCTATTACTTCCTATTATGAAAGTTTAGTTGGTGACCTCCGAAATAGTAAGAAAGGATTAGATAATAATATGAGAGCGTTACAGTGCATAAGAAATTGGCAACTTGAACTCTTTCGGCTTCCTCGACCTCTTCATTGGCTACATGACAGAGTTGTTGCACCTTATCTGAATCTAGTCCAATGATACTGACTATATCAAAATAGATGAATAGATGAGATAATAAAAGAAACCTTGTGTTCCTTTTCTTTATTTGAAGTGCCTTGTACTTGCATATTCTCTGTGTCGCCATCCTCAACATTATCTGTTTTGACAATACAAAATAAAAGTATCATAATGTGTAGGCAGACCAATTGGTTGGGTTACGGTTGGATCAGCTCATGGATCATGATCTGACCGAAGACCCAAGTACCCAACTAATTTAAATAGTTGGTACCTAATCAACACGTCTATTATTTAATTTCATTAAGTTATTTCATGGTACTAATAGATGATAAATTTGTGAATGACGGGAAGAATAAATAAACTACTAAGAGTTCTGATATTTTCCTTTAAAAGACCAACCGCATGTACATAAAAAAGTTTCTCAAAGTAGATTCCTAAGTGAAAAATCGCATTAAAAATGCAAGCCAATTTCACTCGTTTCTAACAAACATCAAAGCAATAACCAATTAACCAACAACATTATACATGTATGCCTTAAACTATACGACATTCAATAACTCTAATGTAAAAATGATAAATCAGTTAGAACCAATCGACCCATTTGAGGTTAAAAGTAAAAAAAAAAACTAACCTTGTTCATTATCAAGTGCAACACGACTAATCCCTCCCAGAACTTTATATGCCTCGGAATGAACTGAATCCACCCTCATTGAGTATATTCTAACTCCAGCTTCAAGCGTGCAACTTGCCTACACTCACAAAAAATAATAATATAACAACATTTATAAGTATCCCCGGATTCAACAATTGGGCATCTGATTTATCGTTAAATATATAGCACATAGTAGAAAGTTACTTAAAATCACCACTTTTGAAGTATATGTGCAGCGAAAAACATTAAAGATGCATTCTTTCATAAGATGAAATAAAGCTCATAATCAAAAATTTCGACATTTTCAAGTAGGAAAACAAAACCAATTCGATAAAACCAAAACTTAAAACAATATTGTACTATACTACTACATTATATATCTCATTTTCGTATACCTTTTGAAAATTAGTTTCGACATCATTCTCCGCTTCGACTTTAATAATATCGCACAAGTGATCGATCAAATTCAGCTCCCACGTATTCTTCTCATTAATTTTCTACATTCCACCAAAAATTCAATGTTATTCTTCTGCTTCATAACGCCAACTACTTCACCTATATCAATCAAACACATAAAAATAAAAATAAAACTTTAATAATCTTTATATCAAGAAAACTAAAACCCATCAATAAAAACAGTAAATCACAATCAAATCATATAAATTCATCTTTTTCAATCCAAAACCCAAAAAAGCAAAGCAGATCAAATCGTATAAATTCCGCCTTAATCATGCACATAAAAGAACAAACTTTAACAATCTGTACATCAATGAATGAACCCATACCTCCGGTGTAGATGGAATTTGTTTTGAGTAGGTGGAGTTTGGGGAAATGAAGAAATACCGACACATGGAAAGCAGGAATAGCTCCACCACCATATCCTGCTCCTCCTCCTCCCCTTCATCTCTCTCACCGAAAACCCCCCTTTCGGGTTTCGTAAAACGTTCTTCCACACTTGACAGTGTAACCTAATAAGTAAATCAAATATATATAACTACTCAAAATTAAATTATATTGTATCAATTAATACAAAAAGAAACCCTAGGATTGAATACAGCATACCTTGGTTATTGTAAACTGTGATGCGAATAACCAAATTTATGTGACGCGACTGCGAACACCGTTAACGACGGAGCAGGGACGGCTGAGGAGAACCGCGAACACCGCTAACGACGGCTGTTTTCTGTGGTGTTGAAGAGTACGCCGACTGTGTCATGTCTAGCCGGAGAAGAGTAGTATATCACAAAGGCAACTGCCGACTGTGTGTCAAGTATAGCAATGAAAACTTGTTTACACGTGTAGCAAAATCAAGGCAGCGAAAGCGGCGAGACATGAATCAGCAAAAAACTGGGCCACAAGAAATCCAACCAAAAGACAATAACCCGGCCCAAATATACTAAGCCCAAACCGATTAAAAAATAGTTTCGGGCACGTTTAGCAATGACAAAACAGAAATTAAACTAGTTAGTAATTCCTAGGTTACCTCGAATTTACGTTTTCTCCGTCTTGTTACTATAATTTGATATAAACTAGGTTTTAACCCGTCTGATGTACGGTGATTAAAAATTATTTTCATAAATTCTTCTGATTAAATTAGTATAGAACCCCCGCGATATAGCGGTGACGAAAAATTGTATTGCGATAATGATTTCTTATAGTTTCTAATTCGTCTCGTGAGTAATGGTTTATGGGGCGGTTTTGGGGGCCAAAACAAATTATGCGGTAACGATTTTCGGCTCACCTTTCGGGATGGAAAAGAATTATTGATATGGAAATGAGTTTCGGTAGTTTCTTATTCGTTACTTCCGGCTTTATATTAAGTATAATACTTTCTTATTTGGTCGTTCGTGTTATAATATGAATTTTAAGGTAACAATTTTAAGTTTGTCAATTTGAGGCATACAAAGAGTTGTTATAATTGTTTCTCGTTCAACCATTTCCTCTACTAAGTTTGGCAATATGGGGCATTATTTAATTTATCTTTGAAATAATGTGGCAAGAATATTATTAGTAGTTGTTCGGATTTTAATACAATTATCTGGAAATTTAAAATAGTAAAACAATATTTCTTCTTACTTCTCAGTGTTAACTCCGTCCAATCTGACTTGTGCATATACTGGAAAAAAAAAAATCAAATACCAAAAATAAAATATGGATTCAAATATTAATTTTTTAAAATGAATATTTTAAATATATTTCTTAAAAGTTAACTTCTTTAAAACTTAGAATTTCGAAAAAACCTTAAATGCATCATTATGTAATAAATTGTAAAGATATCGAATTTAATGAGGAAATGGTAAATAAGTAATTCAACTTAATTATAATTTCTATATGTTTGAACTGAATAAAGGTAAATAAGTAATTTCAATTTCTTAAATTTTAAGGGATTAAGAATATGAGGAGATTCTTTATAATATAATTAGTATTTGTAAAATTATTGTGATGTTTATGAATACGGATAATGAAAATATTTTAACTTCCAATTTTACCTTTTAATATTTTCAACCTTTCAAACTTTAAAAGCAACATACGTTTTTAATGTAAGTGTAAAATAGGTATTCTAATAGAAAAATATTTCATTAACTACATTTTTCTTATTTCGATTGTTTTTGTTTTTCAGACACTCTCTTCAGGACGAAAGGAGTATAACTTACTCTTAAATCTATTATATGTATGTAAATTGATACATATTTATTATATGTATCTAAGTTTTAAATATTAATTGTTATTATATATATTCGGATACATGCGAATTTGTATATCTTGTACAAACACTATCACTTTTTAAGATAAACAAATACCATTATTTGAAAGTTTGAAGCATTACTATGGACTTAGTTTAAGATAAATACAAATAGTACGTGGGCTTTAAAGTAAATTTAAATTTATATATAACTTTAAATATTTATCCACTTTAGCAACAAATATGTCTCTTTTATTTTTACATTAAAGTGCAACAAAGCAAGTGTTGTTTTAATTTTAAAAGTACTGGTCATATGATGATATGCAAGGTGTGTTTACTACAAAATCAAGTGTAGTAAGAAGGTATAACACATAAGAATCTTTTATGGAAACAAATTTGGTAAAATAAGTTATGTATTATATAAAAGATAACACTCGAATTAAACAACCAATATTTCATTCCAATGCTATGAGAAAATAATACATTTGAATTAAAATCGTTAAAACTAAAAACAATATGGTCGCTCAAGAAACAATGTAGTAAGCACAATTGGTTACTAAGTGGTTCATTGCCAACGGAACATCGCACAATAAACAACCGATCGATATTTCATAAAATCAACATCCCCTTATTTTCTTAGGTAATCCAAATTGATTACTAAATGGTTCATTGCCAACGGAACATCGGCATCACAAAAAATTTCATTCCTGATTGACAATGAAACCCGTTGCTTTCTCCACAAGCAAAGTAATACGGCTTCCATTTGTTAAGCACAAACTCAAACCCTTCCCCACCGCCTTGCGAGGTGGTTGCCACACGTTTAGCCCATCTTAGATCGCACCTCAGAAAACTCCATAGATTTGGTAGCAGATAAATGCTATGTGGATGTATATTGCTTTCGCTAGATGGATCAAACTTGAACACTATTACACCAAATTTTCAACATTAACCGTGAAAAAGGCTTATAACAATTCAGGTTTAATGAATGTAAGGCTTATATATATAAAAGAGACGTCAACGTAGAGATATATACATACCTAGAGTGTCGTTGAAGAAGAAAGGAGCATTTGTCCTAGCCCATTCAGTGTAATTAAAACCAAAACGCCAATTATCAGATCCACCGACAATGATTCTCCTAGAACTTTGCATAGGTTTTGGGTGTCTATATGGTACATTGGTATAGTTGTACTCAAAGTTCCAGTTTTGCGGACCCTTTTGGAAGTTTACGTTGCTCAATCCAACCGCCAATATTGCAAAACTTACTGTCACTAAAAGTATCATTCGTGTACCCATTAGAGCCATTTTACTTCACTTTACCTTTCTAAATACAAGATAAGGACTTTATAGAATTGAAATTAGTTTGGGTTGGTGTTTTGTGAAGTTTGGAATAAGTGTGCTTATATAGAGGCTACTGAAGCAAAGAATTAAAGTAATAAATGGAAATTAGCCTAATTTTGTACTTAGTTGGGTTGGTGTAATGCGTTGAAGACTTGTGGATCTTTTTAGGCTCACGTGTTCTCATTTGTATGTAGATAAATAGTCACACTCCGCTCATGCAGAAACCTGAAGTGTACAGTAATATGGATATCAAAGACAAAGATTACATTGAATAAACTATAACATATAGGTTAGCAATAATAAATTCAAAATTTACAACAATACAATAACAAAGTACAATAATACAAAAACTATGGCTCCTACCGAAACTATACTACGTCTAGCAAAGTTTTCTCAAAAGCACACAAAATCCAAATAGCAAAGAAGTGTAACTCTAAATCGATGCAAATCTCAAATCTCCTAAAAAGCGTGAAAATACGACGTCAACATAAAGTTGGTGAATAATTCGCATTGTTTTTAGAAGACAATACGGACCCAATATATAATAGATACAAGTTTCATAAGTAATAAGAGTATACATAACAATATTAGTGTCTTGTTTTACTACATGAGTGCGACGTTCATTTCCTAGATACCATACACCCGATCCTAGCCCCAAATAAATAATCCCCAAACCCGAGGCTTGTCAAACCTGATGCAACAATAATAATAACGAGAACATACGACCATAACATCCATTCGTAGGAACATCCTACCGAACGATTAGGTGTTTGGTCAAAACCCATATAGATCTATATATATTCAACCGTGGCTCAAAGAGTTAACCGATGTAAACAGGGGGGCCCAACAAGGCCTAATGACAATATAATCTAAGGCAATCCTAATCCATTATATATACAAGACAAAGTAATATTGATAAATAATAGTATGAGTTTATTACGCTTTCCAGCAACAAAGATAAATGAAAGTGGGAATGCAAATACTCACAATAAATCAGCAACAATAGTGTCGGGATGACAAACCAGTAGAGATCAATCCAACGCCTAAGTGCCATAGAATAACGATAATACATAAGTCCAAGTACTTCTACAAGTCTAGTACGGTTTAACCTTATTAATTAACGTTATATTACATTATATATTCAAAGAGTCCGAAAGAATATCATTTCGAGTCTTTACCGACGAATAGGAGGTAACGATAGAAGATTTGAATTATTGAAAACCGAAGTTTAGTCGAAATTAACCAAAATAAACGTAATAAGATAGTTGACTTCGGTCATAGTTAACCATTATAACAAGGAATCAAAGTCAACTAAAAAGTCAACATTTGAAGAATTAAATACATTTAAATTATATTTAAATATTTCGAGTATTTTAAGGTTACAAACAATTTTATATAAGGTTAACGAAAGTTATAATTTATTATTAGAAGTTTTAGATTACGATCGTATTTTTGAGTCACAATGTATATTAGCCGAAATTATATAATTTTAACGATCGTCATATTAATAAATATTATATTTATGATTGCGATTACGTATTTGATTCCAAAGACATCTAGTTGTTAGTACATACTATTTCACGTATAATAATATACTTATATATGTTCAAAATATTCAAAGTTCTTTAATATTTATAATAAGTCATAGTAATAAATAATAGTATGTTCATAATATTATATTATGTAGATAAGTTTATATATATGTAAGTTTTAAATGATAATAAGTTATATTACATAAAATCTCATATATTTAAGTTTATATTTGTTAAATATGTGAACTTTACATAGATAATACTTATAAAACTAAATAGTGTCAAAATGTCATATTATAACTTATTTAGTCCAAAATAGTCCGAAAAGTCCAAATAGTCTAATAAGTTCAATAAGTCCAAAATCGGTATAATTTTACTATTATAACATATTTACTTTTAATTTACCGTTTTACAAGTTTATTCACATATTTACACCATTTTATGTTATTATAACATAATGACTTATAATATGAAGATATTATGTATAATATGTTAATAATTACGTTTTCATGCTTGTTAATCCATTTTCAATATTATTTAACCAAATTTAAGATTAATGAAGAAAACGTAAAAGAGATTAAGGGAAACTTGGAGAGAACTTAAGACCTCAGAAAATATCAACAAATAATCGGAAGGAAGTCACGAAAATGAACCCGGAAGGTGAGCTCCTATGGTGGTGGTGGTGAGAAAATCTAACTCCAAACACAAAATAAACACACCATTGGAAATGGAGCTTTGAAGAAAGGAAGATTAGAGTAAAAGATGGATGTTTTTCTTACCAAAACTCAAGATGAGTACATCTTCAAGGTGGTAGTCGAAAATCAGAATATGAAGGATGAAAATGGAAGGTGAACCTTGTAATTCACACAAAAGGAAACATATGTCAGAAACCTCTTAACATAACATAGAAGGAAAAGTGTGAAAAGATGAAGATTTCATGGAGAAAAACTTACCAAAATGTGGTGAAATCAAAGGAGATGATTATAAGAGATGATGTAGTATTTCTCTTAACTCAAACCCACTCAAATATGTGTTGTATTTCACATATAAGTTCTGGATATTTAGAGAGAATGGAGAGAAAATGAGTGTTGCAAAAACATCTTATTACAATTAATGTTAGTTAAAATTCTAACCATATAAATTAAATAAAAAAAAGAAAAAAAAATAGTTTAAGCATGTAAACTTACATGTCTTTAATTAACACAATAACAATAACTAGAGTTCTCCAGCATCTATTAGCCATTTTCGTATAATAAAACTACTTTTGTGTTTTGTTAAAAACAATATTGATATATTGATTAAGGAATTTATGATTGGAATTCAAAACTCCCATGTTAGTCCATGTCATTTCTTTACTATATTATAAAACATTTTCCCCATACTCTTAATCTCCTAAATTTTAAGTAATTAAAATTACATATCTACCCTTTACACCACTAACAATATATCATCATTTAAAATATCTTATTACAATTAATGTTACTTACTAAAATTCTAACCATATAGATTAAATAAAAAGAAGAAAAAAAGAAGAAGAATAGTTTAAGCATGTAGACTTACACGTCTTTAATCTTTATTATATTATAAAGCATTTTCCTCATACTCTTACCCCCTTAAATTTTAAGTAATTGAAATTACTTATCTACCTTTTATACCAATAACAACGTATCATCATTCAAAACATATTATTACAATTAATGTTAGTTACTAAAATTCTAACCATATAAATTAAATAAAAAGAAAAAAAAATAGTTTAAGCATGTAAACTTACATGTCTTTAATTACCACAATAACAATAACTAGAGTACTACAGTATCTATTAGCCATTTTCGTATGATAAAACGACTTTTGTGTTTTATTAAAAACAATATTGATATATTGATTGAGGAATTTATGATTGGAATCTAAAACTTCTATGTGAGTCCACGTCATTATTAACGAGATTTATTTTTAGACAAAGTGGGACAAATGTTTGGGTCAAATTCATAAACAAGTTTGATTTTCAAACTCTACAAAAACTAATAAAGCTTGATAGAGTATGGGAAGTCGAAAGAGATTTAACTTGAAAATAATGCCTAGGTTATTTTATTTTTCTTTTTAACTTTGTATAATAATATAATTTGAATAAAATGTTGATTAATAAGTTTGAAGATTTTGGTTTGATTGTGAAAAAGATCATTTCTTGTTACACTTTTTTTCTTGCAGGCAATAGATATCCTCCGAAAATTGCAAGGTTGTAGTACCTCATGTTTGTGAGTAGCTCGACAAAAGGTTATATATATTTCAATGTCAAGTTGTTGATTTTCTTTTTTATCTATTGGTCTAAATGTAAAGTTTCGTCTATTCATTTTGTTTTGTAAATGGCAATGAGGATGTTTATTCGCTACCTACAGGTAGGTACTAGAACAATTCAAGTTGAAAACAAGTTTTATTCTTTTCAAAAGACCCAAACAAGTTCAATGGATTGACCCAAACATTGTGCTATTCAAAATAAACTCTAAAAGCAATAACACCAATGCACAAAGCCACAACACTGCTCCAAAAAACAATGCTCAACAGCAAAGTTTTCCAACAACAATACTCCAAGTAACAATGTTTACAACATGAACAATGTTCCATTCATTATTACACATAATTACGTAACCTATATTCTGAGGAACATCTCTATGTCAAGAGAGATAACATATCTTAGTAAAGTTGCAAAAGATTATAAGCGGGACAAAGTATACACCTCAAATGTTGTTTATCAAAAAAATTTACGTGATAAATAAATTACATGTGTTTTAAAAATTAATGTTATTCTTTTAAATAAATTTTGTATTTTCACTTTTTGAGTTATGATTATAATTTCAAATTTTTTTATATTATTTTATTTCTATCATTTTATATATTTAGTTTCCGTAATCGTATTGATAATATACTAGTATCATTTTATATATTTAGTTTCCCTAAACAATGTTTACACTGTGTTTTTAAGTTTTAAGATAATGGAAAAGGAAAAGAACTAGAAAAGGAATGGAAATAGAAAAGAAAAGAAAAGAAGATATGGTTTATATGTTTTTGAGTTTGATAAAGAGAAAAGGAAAGTAATAGAATTTTATCTTGTTAAGCCACATGGAAAAGAAAAGAATTTAGACAAAATTACAATCTTTCCCTTTAATTATATAAGAAAAATAACTGATACATTTCGGGTACTCGACCCATTTCATCTAAACACGCCTGATACACACATTTTATCCATCAACATTAAATTCTGCTTGAAATTGGTCACAAACTTGCATATATAACAACACCACATACATTATAATAATGAACATGCAGAAAATTCAGTTGTATTAACTTGGTTAAAAAATGTAACAGTTGATTTAAACGTGCATTATAATACGAATCAAAGTTTGCTTCGGGGATCATTTACTTAAAACTTGCTGATTTTGGATATATAGAGTAAATTCAATCTGTTTAGGAGCAATAGTTGGAAACACAAGACCAGATGGTTTTGTGTAGAAGTTTAACCAAACTGATGTATTTATAAAGATGGAGTTGGATCAATCATCCGCATTAAGAAAAAACATAAAATAAAATATCACATCAATTAGATTTCATATTGTCGATGAAAGATGAGATAATATATAGACCTAAAAGATATTCTGATAGATTCACATGAAAAGCTAGGTCATCAAAAACATTCATACACAAAATCTAACATTTCTGTAACTCCTACACATACCCACAAAATACAACCCATGCTACCTTACTTAGCACTTACCCGATTTGATTGTAGCATTCAACAGAATCTCAGCTTGTTCTTTCATAAGACCCACCTTTTTTATATAAAGCTCAAGTTCTTGCACCTTAATATCCTTCCATTTCTTCTCCATCTCAGTCTTGTCCGCATCAGATAGTAAATCAAACCCAATCCTCCTCGTAATCTCATCTGGAATGTTCGACTCATTTCGAGACACAACGTTTGGCTTAACAGTTTTAACTTTCTTCAAACTCTTCACATTCTTCTTAATATCATTCCCCCATACTTTTTCGGAAAGCTCGTACATTTGCTTTTCGTGCACATTGTTTAAAGACTTGACTTTTCCATTAGTCTGAATTTTAACCACATTGTTTCGGAATTTCAGTTTCAATTTTCTAATTTTACTCAACAATTGCTTATAAGTAACGTCAACAGTAAGAGATCCTTTAACAAATTCATAAAATTGAGTAGCGTCGGAAAGGGGATCTTTGCCATTTTGTTCAACAAAAGTAATCATACCTTGAATAAGCTTAATCTCATTCTCCTCGCTATACAATCTTTGAAAAAGCTGTTTCTGAAGGATGACTGTCTCCATTTTAGGTCTCTTTGCATTTCCAGCTTCTGTATCGGTCATAGGTCGTTTTCCAGCGGCTTTGGATTGATCGATCTCCACTGCTCCGGCTTCACTTTCGGATTCTTCAGATGATGATGATTTGGCGGGTTCAATCGGCATTGTTTTTACCTTTGGTGTTGATGTTGTATTTGGCTCAGATTCAGACTCCGATTCTTCAGATGATGATGAAGAAGTGGGAGCGGGTTTTGATGTCTTCATGGGTTCAGATTCTGATTCAGATTCTGTTTCGCCGGAGGAACTTGAATGGGTGGAAACCATTGTTGTTGTTGTTGTTGAGTTAGGGTTTATCTGTAAAAGTAAAAAGATTTGTGTTTGCGTGTGAATATGTATACCCATTATTATAGATTTGAATTTTCAATTAAATCAAATTTTGAATTTTAAATTATATTATAAAAATGGTAAATTGAAGAAACGTATAATAACCAAAATTCAAATTTTTCTTTAACAATAATACAACAACATTATAAAAAATAATAAATTTGTTTCAAATAAAATTCTTTAAAGCTAAACAACGATGACAATTGTTATTTATGTTTATCTAGTTTTAATTTAATTATATTTAGGTAATAACAAATTATTAGTAATTTGTATTGTATATCCCTTTTAGACCCTCTAATCCTAATTCTCCCGCCCATTATTCTAATTTTCCCGCCCATCAATACTCCTAATTTTGTGATAATTTTCTTTTTTGTTTATTTTGAAAAAACTACTTTAAAAATTAAATAGATGTTTAGGTGTTTGTTTGAGCTTATATAAGGGTTTATGAGCTTATTGAGTTTCGGCTTATTTTTCATAAACCCGAAATTTTTTTGCTTATGTAAAGGCTTATGGGCTTATTACTGTTTATTATGACTAAATAAACAGTAATAAACTCATAATCTCTTAAATAAGCCATAAAATTCGGACTTATGAAATATAAGTCAAAACTCAATAATCTCATAAACGCTTAAACAAACACCCCATTAATATAAAAAGTTCTTTTTACATATATAATAGCATACAAGAAAAAAAGAAAATGAATATACATGAAGTTATCGTGATTGATGATGACATTTTTAATAAATCCTATATAATTGATTGTTTTTTTTTTTATAGCAAGGGTAAAAAGTTTAAATCTTATATAATTGTTGTATATGATTAAAACTATCATCCCCCTATCTAAATCAGAATTATAGAGTTGTCTTTTTTTAGTATTTTGTTTCGGTTGATCTCATTTCTTTGGCAAGTTGAAATGTGCTTGTGTTTTTGTTTGGTACCCATCTTCAAATCCTCTTATACATGTCACATGTGCAAACTTGTTAAATATAAATTGTGTAGAACATTTTTAATAAATCCTTTTTATCCGATTCCTTTTCTTTTATTTTAATAATTTTTCCCAATACGTAACTAATACATCCATTTCTTCGATTTAATTAATAAGCAATGACAATATTACCATTAAATGTTGCTCACTTTTTTCATAACCACCTTCTTTTCTATTTGTATGTGTCACTCCCCGCTAAAGCACGAGGTGCGAACGATATGATATCATGAGACAATGTAATAACAAACAAATGGATCAGAAGGGAACTTAAATAAACAAAATAAAGTTTCACGGTAGCACAAACCATCCAAGCAAATACACTAAGACATGTCTCAAAATCAGCATCCTAAATCTCCTGAAAAGCGTTAAAAACGACGTCAACAAAAATTGGTGAATCTTTCGCAGTTTTATAAGTAAAAACAATTTAGTTTTGAAATAGTGAAATTTATTGTCAAACATAGTTGGTTTATATATAAACTCCTAGTTCGTTCATATATGAAATTAAATTAAAAAAATTGTTTATCTCAATTTAATAGTTCAAATATGTGTAGAGCAATTGTTATAGACTTTACGACCTGAGTCTGACATGTAATGTTTGTGCCTCCCCCACCATCGAGTTATCAATTTAATAGCAATGTAATAATAATAAGTTACGGGTCATAACATCTAACGATAGTTTAGTGTTTTACCCAAATTCTATCAGATAAATGAGGGCTAGTCGTCTGTTGTTTGTTGTTGAATTTTAATTTCAGTTAATATTACCTTGAAATATGTAGGTATCGAGCTAATTAAGGAAACATAACACACATTTAGGAAAAAGTTATTGTTTTAGACTTATGTAAAGAACTAAACTTTTTTACGGTTTGGTTTTTTGTCCAAATAACATATTTGGCACAACTAAATTGATAGCATATGATGGACACTTTTTATGTTATATTAAGGTCTTTTGAACATCATTGAAATTTCGTGGTTATGCAAGTTTATTATCATTTATTTACACACAAGCTAACTTGTCATTTGAATTTTATTGATGGCTGTTAATTTATCAAGATACCTACGTTACTCATTAAGTCACAAGTAGTCAAAAGGAATCTCAAATGAACAAAAAACCTACTAAAAGACCAATGGATAAGAATTATCCTGGTTGAACATATTGAGCCAAGAAACATAACCAGTTATGTTCATGTACGGCTAAACTTATAAAAAGTTGTCTTCAAACTTCATGAAACTAATTTACTATTCGTTCTAGCTGTAACCTTGTAGGTAAGATAATGAGTTTATAACTGTTACAGAAAGTTGTATTGCACTTAAATTTATTTGTGTTGGTTTGAACTTACGAACTTTTCTTCCTAAACATGCCATTGAAAATGATGGAACGGTTGTACATGCTTCAAGGTTGAGAGCGACAGCTTGTTCCGGATAATATCCATATTAATAGATCCCACAAAACTAGCCCCAGTCTTTTTCCGAAAGATCAAATGGATATAGGTTAGTAAGGCGATACTTTCATATTCTCGTTAGTCTATCGGGATACTTTTTTTACGTTATCCTTCATATGCTTTGAGTGATAGCCTTTCAGATTTAAAGACCACACTTTGGATTTTGGAGATACAAAACAAATATGTCCAGAAGGAGTTAGTTTTTTATTTCCAAGGATTTGGTATTGTTGTACTTATGTACTAAACCATTAACATTTACTTCTGTGTAAGAAAGTTGTAATGTTTAATGGTCAAATGGCTTGTGTATGCTTCCAACTTGTCACCTTTTTCTTTTGTGTACACCGCATATTCTCAAAAGTTCTATTGAGTATCATATGTTGACTAATTTATTCTTTCGAGAACACGATTAACCTTTGTTACCGGTTACCAGTTACATTTTAAAATTGACCTTTTGACTTTGATATGTAGACGCCATGTCAGCTAACCACTAGTAAAAAATAAGTAACCATACATACACCAACCATAGTTAAAAAAAAAAAAACACACAAATCATCCTCCACAATTTCAAACCCAGATTTGTCCCAAAAATTTATTCATCAACATCATAATCAGATAAAAAAAACCATTTGATATTTTAAACCCACTTAACATTTTATTCATCATCATCATAAAACAAACAATGGCTAATAAAGAGGAATCGATCTTTTATCAAACCAATCCACCGATCCACAATCAAACCCATCAATCACCGATCAAACCACCACCAAATTCACCTCGATTAAATTTTTGAAATTGAAAAAAAAGAGACGAGAACACGGACTGGTGACGGGGGAGAAGGCTTTGATGGTGACAAAGCGGCGGGTGGTGAAGGTGGTGGCGGTGTGGTGGTGACGGCGGAGGACGGCGGTGTGGTGGTGACGGCGGAGGACGGCGGAGGATGAAGAAACAGAAGTTAATACTTTACTTTGGCGGTGTGATAATCCCGTATTAAAACCATGCCCAAAATAGTATAAAAAGGTAAACAGGGCTCGAATAACTCACGGAATAGCAAAGCAAATGAAATATGATACGTCGTGTATAAATCAACCAGAAGTAGCTCCTTCGCCTAAGTGCCCTAGAAATATATACAATAAAACCTCTAAGTGTCTCTAAGTCTAGTAGGGTTTTCCTTATACGTTAACGTGATATGTTATAATATTAATAATTTTCGAAAAGGATAATATTTCACGTTAATAATAATAATGTAACATACTTGTGTCATAAGACAGCGTCATACTAATATTACAAAGTGTTTGGGATTACGGTCGATCATTGGATAATATAAACGTTTACCGATAATATATAACTCTGCATAAAACCGTGTAAGTGAATGATATGTTAATGATAGTGAATATGTTTTGAGTTCAAGACGTTTGGGTAAATAACTATAATAAACATGGGTAATATATTCAGTATGTACCAACCGGTCTTAGAACGATGATCGGGTTTTAAATATCGAAAGTCAAATAAATAGCAAATTTATGGTCGCACTACGTCGGAGTAGGTCATGACTGCAATGCAGCGGCCTTGTTACTCAACTCTTGTTTCGCTAGTTTGTTACGTAAAAGGTTGTTATGGGATCAAAGTGTTACGTGACATGTTCTTTTTACGCCATTAGGGTGTTACGTAGGTCCTTGTTACGCAAGACAAGATTTTACGTTGCTAGTTGTTACGTAAAATGTTTTGTTTCGGTAAAATGCCTACTGCGGCGCAACAAAGGGTTGTTGCGGCGCAACAAAGGGTTGTTGCGGCGCAACAAGGTGTTGTTTCGTTAAAGCATTGTTACGGAGATACTTGTTTGTTATGGTAAAATACTTGTTTCGTTATATTGTCACGAGGTTGTTACGGAATAAGTTTTGGTTGGCGAAACAAGGCCACTGCGGCGCAACAGGTAAGTGTTGCGGCGAACCGGGCTGTTTCGCTACATAATATTTGGCTCCTGACATCCCGTTGCGGCGCAACAGGTTGTTGTTGCATCGCGGTGAGGTACGGAGCATATATTTTTATGTTGTTTTCGAGTGTTTTAAGGATTGTTTCCACCACATATCAAGTCCATAAGTCCAGTGTAAGGTTCGTGGGTAAAATCCACCATAATTACGACATAAAATACAGATTTATAGATGTTAATACCATTTTATACATATATGTGTTTTTGACAATATTTATAGGTAACTTATTAGATAAAACTTGTTATGAAACCATAGTTTCTTTCATTTTAATAAAGGTTTATAGATCTAATATGAGATTAAAGAAGAGATAATAAAACATAAGATTTGTTTATGAAAAACTTACCAAAATCAATGAAAACGTAAGGGGATGAATATAGATGATAAGAGCTTCGGTTGGTATGGTGAATCCTTGCTGGAAATGGAGTTTTGATGGCAAAATATTATTGGAATGAAAGGGAAAAATGGAGAGAATTGTGTGTAGGTGTTTTTGGGAAAAAATAGGATTTTTGGTAAATGAAAATGAAAAGGGTAAAGGGAGAAAGGTAAAGGTTGGGTTTGAAAATTTATATTACAAAATCACTGTTTTATCACATGCGATTTCAATAGTTTGACATATTATTTTTTTGTTTTTCTTTTTGATTGTAGTTGAATGTATGTAATATAACAAATCTAAGTTTTGAAATCAATTTTTAGTGTTCAAATCACATATGATATTGCCTTACGAATATCAACTTTTGGCTATAAACGAAAAAAATAACACCCGTCAAAATTTGATTTTAGTATTGTCACATTTGATTTTAGTAATATCATAATTTTTTTTCCAAAAAACGATTTTTTTTTTGTTTGTCAAAATTCGATTTTTTTCTAAATTTAGGGGGTTTATACATTTTATAGTAATTGTCTTTTATAAAATTTCATGTATTGTTGTAAATATCACATGCGATTTTATCGTTACAAATTCAATACCTATCAAAAGAAAAAGAAAAAAAAGTCGTCGATAGTATATAACACCACTGCTCTAATTAAAAATAAAAACGAGACGATCGCAACGATGTAGTTGGTTTCGTCTAACGATTAACGGTTTGATAGATAATTTAATTTTGAAAAAAAAGAAAGGAAAGTAGGTTTTGGTTTTAATTTTAACCATTATATTAAAATGAGATGAAAGACTAAGGTGCTGTTCTTTTTTGAAAAAAAAGTCTGAATAGGCTCTGAACTCTGACCCGGTCAGAGGTTTTAAAAAAATTGCTGTTCTTTTTTTTTTTCAACCAGAGACAAAAAACCTATTTTTACCTCTGATTCAACCCTACATAAAAAACCTCTTTTTACCTCTGATTACCTCTTTCTCTTCACCCAATAAGTTTTTCATCCTTAAATTCAAGTACTTTTTGATTTTTTTTCAATAGTTTGTCACTTGATTTCGTTATATAAATTGATATTGATGATTGTTTGTTAGATTTAGGTGATATAATTATTTTTTAATATGTATTTGTTTTCGATTGCATATAAACTCCTACTGTTACATTGACTTTTATGTGAACTTTTCTTTTGTTAATTATTTTTATATCTTGAAATTGATGTTAGACAATTAGTTTATTAATTTGTTCAAATAAGTAATATGAATATGTATGGATTGAGCGTGGTTTTGGTGTTTTGAAAGCACGTTTTCCCATCTTGAAGAGAATGGCTCCGTATTCTTTGGTGAAACAAAGAGATATTCTTATTGCATGCTTTGCTATTCATAATTTTATACGAAAAGAAGGATTAAGTGATGATTTTTTCTCCGAATATGATCGAGGTGAAGTACATGCTAACGAGAATGTACAAGATGGGGACGAGTACGATGAGGACGAGGTTCAACCACATGGAAAATACAATAGATCAACAATATATGATCAATTGTCGAGATCAACTTGCGACACAATTAATGCAAAATGTTGAAAATGTTGTTTGAATATTATCTTTATTTGAAAAATGTTGTCACTATGTTTGAACATTTTTATGAATGTTTTTATTTAAGACGGTTTATAAAATCAACAGTTTAGTACTAATATAGTAAAACAGATGTTACGAAGAAAAAAAGAACATAGTATATTGATTCAGATTCAGAGTTTTGGACCACCTCTGATTATTCAGAGCTGGTATTCAGATTCAGAGGAAAAACCTTTGGTTCAAAAGAACAGCACCTAAGATGATGTCTTTTGGTCAATAGGAAATGGTTAATACACTCTAGTGTCACTGTACTCCTTTAAAAAATGTGATTGAATCATTCAACTAAGAAAAAATATATAATGTTCACCTAACTTTATAAAACCGTTTGTTTGGATTATTAGAATCCACCACGATTTGTTATAGCAGGTCATAAGATTTTTTATATGGAAATAAAAAAAAATCTTTTTATTATTTTCTACCTTATTTATAAAATCAAGTCTTTATTTACTGTACACATTCTTGTAAGATGGACACGTAACCTAACTTTTGCTTTTAAAATTTGCCACGTTTATTATAATATAAAAAGTAATAAATAATAAATTAAAGAGAAGTTACTACGAAGAAAAGATATTTTTGTCTTTTAAACAAAATAATGATACTTTTCATTTTTTTCTTCCAAATATAGAAGAAAGATTTTATCATAAAAAAAAAAAAAACATTTCCTACCTAATTTCATTTCTTTAAATTTTTTCTAGTTAAAATTAGAGAACAAATATTCACAAGGTATTAGTTTTTCAAATATAACTCAAGAACACACTACACACTAAGGTATTAGTTTTTCAAATATTGACACACACATACAATCTCCACCAGTTGAGTTATGGCACCTGCAAATCGAACAATCTCACAAGAAGCATTCGACGAAATGGTGAAAGAAAACATTGATGATTTAGGTATGGAACCAAACGAAGCCTTAACTGACGCCATCGAAACCCTAACTCTTCAAAACGTAGATCTCTCCGGTATAGTCACAACTACACTCCCCGGCGAAATCAATCCTGTCATCCAATCGCTTCATCAAATCAAACAATTACAGCATTCTGATTTTACAAATCAACTAATCGTAGATCAGCTGATTACTTTGCTTGATAGTTTGAGCGATTTGTGTTCTGGAGACCGATCTGTTAATGCTGTCATTGCGTCTAGAAACGGAGGTGTAGAATTGCTTTGTTCGATTTGTTCCAAGCTTAGTGGTCAGTTAGCAGTTGTTTCGGCTTTCAATGCATTAGCTGCATTACTTCATGGTATTATTTCTTAACTCAATCATTTACTTAATAATTGTTTTATAATTCTGATTTGAATATATAGTTTGCCAGTTCATGACCATTTAATCGAATATATTTGAATGTTTAAATTGAGGATTAGTGAAAGCCTCTATAGCTGTTGTAGTTACGATTCATCTCGGTTTATGTAGCAACATTAATCTACGTTCATTACTTTTCACTGATTCGGATGTTTAAATTGTGAATTAGTGTTCATATCGGCTTATGTAGTATCATTAGTTTGAGGTGAAATGTGAACTGAAACGTTATGTGCAGATCTGCAGTGTACAGAAACTTTTCGGAAAAATGAAGGACCAAAAATGGTGGTTGATATCTTAAATAGTGGAATTGAAAATGTGGATATTTTAAAAAGTGGATTTTCGGTTGTTGCTGTTGCTGCAACTGGAAATGAGGTTGTTAAAGAATCTTTTGTGGAGTTACATATCGATGAGTTAATGGTTACTGTCATGAGAAAGCATAGGATTCCCAGTTTATATGATGCTGTGAGAGTGCTTTTAGCAGCTGACGATAACCGAGTATTGGCTTCCCAAGTAAGTGATTCACAGAAAGTTGAATTAGGTCTCTCGTTTTATTGGCCTTAACTCTTTGTCTTTGGTTTGCAGGTTTATGGTTATGCTCGAAAATTTGCGAAAGTTGGAGTTGCAGAAGCTCTTTCGAAGGCACTCGAGGATGGGATTAGCTCACCGAGTTTCGTATCAGCAACTATTGCACTAAAGGCTGTTGCAGCTAATGTGAGTGCTAATTTAGTAACCTTCCAAGAACTAGTAAAATTGTTGCTGCATAAATTTTTAAAAGTTAAATATCAAGGTTCTAAATAGCGTGAGGCGTGGCGTAGCGGCACTGCCACGCCTCAAGCCTTACAAGCTATAGCGAGGCTACGGCGTTTGTTAAGACATGATATATAGCGGCAATATTTATAGCATATTTCATATATATAGTATACAAATATTTGTGTGTGAGTGTGACTGTGTGATACAGATTGGGTTTCATTTATTTATCTATTTTTTTTAGTTTATATGAGTGGTCCATTTGATATAAGTCAAAATAGGTGAATTGAAAAAGCCCAAATCTGAAATAACAATAAACGCTTCAAGAAAAGGAGCGACGCCACACGCAATAGCGCGCAATATGGCGCTATAGCGCGCCTTACATCACGCTACGCTTTAAGACAACGCTATGAACTGATTCGTGACGGCGAGACCACGCCTCGCGCCTTAGCGCCGCTATAGTGGCGCTATAGCACGCTATTTAGAACCTTGTTAAATATTCTTAAGTATCTTTATGCACCATTGTCTACTACTATGCTTTTCTGTCTGTATTAGCGCTTCTTTTCTTTTGTTGACCTATTGATTTTGGCTTTTTCATGTTTTAGGATGAAA
The DNA here is from genome assembly GCA_910822075.1 of Senecio squalidus. NCBI lineage: Eukaryota > Viridiplantae > Streptophyta > Magnoliopsida > Asterales > Asteraceae > Senecio > Senecio squalidus. The sequence continues at coordinate 65,871,171 of CAJVGC010000590.1, read as the reverse complement.
TATGTAGATCGGTTGCTGAAAATGGTGGCATAGATTCATTGCTCATTTCTATTGATGACTCTGGTGTACAGGGGAACAACATTGTGGCTAAAGCTTGTTGCTCCTTGTTAACGAAGGTTGGTTTAAACCTGTTATAGGAGTCTGTATTTAACCTGTATCTTACAAGTTCCTTCTGCAGATTGATTGTCACCAGTGTTGTCCTTAACCATTTCCTAAAAAATGTTATGCTTTCTGAGATTTTGTGTAGTATCCATCTGATGTAATATATGTTACTTGATTAGTTGGCAGGAAGTGACTTTAACAAGAGTGCTATTGTTGAAAAAGGAGGATTAAATAAGCTCATCACGCTTTCCAGCAGACTTGCTGACGATCCTTCTGTCATCCAAGAGGTATTAATGATTACTAAATCTCATTCTGAATATTTGTTTCATTTTTGCAAGAGGTATTAATGTTTACTGATTAATGATTACTAAATCTCATTCTGAATACAGGTGATGACTATAATATGTACTCTGTGCCTGCGATCACCTGGAAATGCAGCTTTGGCAATCGAAGCAGGAGCAGGAGATCTTGCAATCCAAGCAATGAAGAAGTTTCCTCAATCATATCAACTTCAGAAGAATTCTTGTCTCATGATCCGTAATCTTGTTGCTAGGAATCCCGAAAACAGGTGAGTTTTTAATGCAGGTTGAATTTAATTGTGATTGTTTGTTTGGTGATTCCTTTTTTGGCATAATGTATATATATGCCACCCAAGTATCGAAATCAAAAAGATTCATTAAAGCCAGGCTAACCTGTAATTTCAGAAAAGTATTAATTTAGTTTCGGTTATACTGATTTCGGTGAAAAATTTTGCCAGAAAATTATTAACTGATAAAATGCTCTCAAATGTCATGATTTTGTGAGATTTAAGGTTGTAAAATGACAAAAACCCTTGTAACATGTGGCGCGTTTAAATATGACAAAAGCTTTAAATGTTACTTGGGAACATCTTTTTTTTTTCTTTTTCTTTTTCTTGCATAAATGGGTTTTTATTGTTTCGTAGGACTCTTTTGTTAAGTAATGGTATTGAGAAGGTGATACGAAACGCTAAGGAAAGCCATAAAAGTTGCAGAGATGCGGCCACTGATGCACTTAGAGACTTGGGGCTTGATAACTACAACTCATAGGGGTACCATCGAAACATATAATTTTGTTTTCACTCGAAAGTATGATGTGATATATGATTTTGGGACAAAATAGTTTAGAACCTGTTCTGTGAGACAAAATTTTCTAAGAAATACTACTTGTAATTTCTTTTTCTTTGATATATCAGTCGTTTTAATCTATGATCTAATATCACTAAAAATCAAACAAGTAGAAGCACATATCAAGCAAATATAACACGCTACACGAAACAGACTGAATAAAAGGGTTAAATTGTATTCACCTCAAAATTTTAATATGGCAAAACTGAGGTTTGTGAAGCATAAATCTGTGTTTTGTGTGGTTCCGTTGATTTTCCCAGACATAAAAAGAAAAAAAAAAAAAAAAAACTTTACATCTTCGAATCAAACCAAACAACTTTTGTTACGTGCACAATGTTCTACATCAAAACCTGTTCCTGAGTATAAAAAGGGTAGGATCTGACAAAATATATGAGACCTGCGAATAAACATAAAATTCTATTGTGAAAGCTACAAAGCAAAGAAAAAAAAAGTCGTAAGTCATTAAATTGAAAAAACATACCTCATTTTTTACCAAATGGCTCCTGCACAACTACATGAAAAACTTGGCGTATGCCTTCTTTTCTTTCTCAAGTCTATCTGCAACCTGTAAACATGTAATTAAATAAAACGTAAATTCATAATAATAAAAAAATTGTTCAAAACACAGGTTGTGCTATGTAAACAAAACATACCATCCTCAGTGCTATATTGAGCTCCCTTTTTATTCCAGCTTCAAATACACGACTCTTAAAGTTAACCTCAATAGAACCATATTTTTTATAATTCTGTTTGATGAATCGGAAAAAAATAAACAAGAGTGTCTAACCATCATTCGGCTCCAACTCTTTAGCTTTCTTGAAACTCTCTATTGCATTGTCTACCTCAGTGAGTGCCATGTATGCCTGAATAATGATTGTAATTAATTATTATGAAATAATTACAGGTAAAATTGCAAACAAAATTCGATAAACCACAACACTTTTGACAAGTATTTTAATTTAGATGACAAAGTTACCAACCTGACCTTGGCGAAACCAAGCTTTTGCATTGTTTGGACCATCACGCAACGCAAATTCTGTGTCAAATAATGCTCCCTTTGGATCACCAAGTTTTAGTTTACAAGCCTAAAGGGAGGGAAAAAGAAGGCCTGTTAGATTGGTTATTTTCAGTAAACATCAGTGAATAAGAGGTTAATATGGGGAAATTACGTACATGTCACTCTTTCAACATACACATTTTTATTTTTACAAAAATGTCATCTATTTCGCCATATATATTTTTGGCCAAATCACATACAAAAACAGTCGAAACGAACTGAATATTGAAATTAACGGTTGTTTTTGGTGAAATCTGACTCTTTTGGGCGAAGTTTGACTTTTTTGTTGACAATTTTTAACATCGTAGAAGAAAATTTAACATTTTGTAATATATGTATGTAAAAAATTAACATTTCCCGAACAATTTTTGAATAAATGAACATGAACTGACTAATTAGTATCGTTAACCTATACTTACTGCACTGTTTGTAAATATCTGTGCCTTCTTCTTTCCCATTGAAATACTTTTCTCTGCAGTTTTAAAACATTAAAACAGAAAAGAATCAGTTCAAATTGCGGAACTACAATTACAAAACAATTCAAAGCAAGATAAATAAATGTTAATCAACCATCATCAATTCCTTCTTTCTCCCAGCATACATCCAAATATCGTACCGCTTTTTTATACTTTCTGAGAGCCATTTTATGATTTTGTTTCTGCATTTAAAGTTCAAGAGATAAAGAATCAGCCATAGCAAACAAGAAACTATATGAGAAGTAGTAAATTACCTTAAAAGCCTCATTCCCAAAACCCCTAATTGAATCAACAGCATCTAACCACCACGAAAGTTGAGTAGAAGCGTTGTCAATATCGACCGGCCAATCAGGATAAACATCACCATCCTTAAAAAAATTAGCAATTCCATCATCTTGGCCTTGTTTAATTTCTCCACAATTAGCAATAACAACTTGTACAAGAGGGGAATTATTATCGTCAACCGGAACATGTTCAATCGACTTTAAGATTCCTAAACCTTTAACTACTTTTCCAAATACTACATTCTTTCCATCTAGATTTGGTGTGCGAGTGGTGGTGATAAGAAACTGGGATCCATTCGTGTCGGGACCTGAGTTGACCATTGATAACATTCCTTTTCGTTCATGTTTTATTTCAAAATTTTCGTCTTTGAATGTTGAACCGTAGATTGATTCTCCAATATCACCACCTTCAATCTTAAAGCCTTTTATGATCTTATGGAATCGAACTCCCTGTAGTCAATAACTAATAATCAAAAACTGACCCTAGAGGCATAATTTCATTAAGGGGCCGTTTGTTTGAGCTTAGCTTGGCTTAAGACTTATTGACATTTCGGCTTAGGCACGGATTTTTCGGCTTATATAACAGTTTATGGGCTTATTACTGTGTATTATGACATAATAAACAGTAATAAGCCCATAAATAGTTACATAAGCCAGAAAATCCGAGCTCATAAAACATAAGCCAAAATACCAATAAGCTATAAGCTTCTTATATAAGCCCAAACAAACACCCCCTAAATATCAATTTATATTAAAATAAACAAGTTAAACCTTATAGTGAAGGGGAAGGCCGGAGATAGGTCCAATACCTTTGTCGCCGGTACAAAGTGATCGGAAATTTTCCGCAGTTTTTGGAACAATATCAGTAAATAATTCAACGATTATTCTTCCTTGTAGATCTTCTCCGATACTAATATCCAGATAACACCTTGCTCGATTATTCATACTTACTCTCCCTCTCTCTAATTAGTTAATTATAGATACATGTTTTGTGTATATATATACTAGTATTTTAGGTAAACAAAAGATAGAAACTATTAAAAATAACAATTTGGAGAAATAAAGAATAATGTATATAATATACAGACTATCTTTAAAAATAAACATTTTTAATTTTAATATACATAAATTATCAGTGTTCGTATGACCGTTTCTAGTTTCACCAACAAATCACGATGACTATAATATTTGTACTTTAAGAATACAAAACATGTTGAAAAACTTATAGATTCGATAAACAATAAAATTGTATAATACTCCGTATAATATAAGAGTTTGGATTCGTTGATCGGAGAAATTATCCGTCAATCGTTCCCATGGATTTCTAATAGGAATAAAAAGTGTAGTCTTGTTTGGCTAGAGTGTATTAGCAAATCCAATTTGTGCTCATTCTTTTTTACGCATTTGTTTTATTTGTGTCTCTAGCTCCTTGTTAGTGTGCGTTTTTAATGTAAATATGATGTTAAAGGAAATATGTCATAAAGTAATATATATTTTAAATTTTTACCCTCTCTATCAATAAAAAAAATTGAAGAATAGAAGATAGTATCAAACTTTTAGATGCCTTATCTTGCATTCCAACTTCTACAAGTTGCACCAACTCATAAGACTTCATCATGAAACACTGAAAAAATATTTCTTCTTGTTAAATTCAAGATTTTTTTTTTTATTCTAACTCATTTTAAAGTAGTAAACAAGCATGAGTGTAGTACTATATCACTAACTTATCAAACCCTGTCTAATCTTTCTAGTAATTTTTATATTTTTCAACAATCCTCTTTGAGTTGCATGATGTCCATCCTAAATAACTTGGTATAATATACCGTATATTCACCACCTATTTTATAATTCTATTTACTTTCTTAAATATTTCCAAAAGCACTTCATACATAAAACAAATATAGTTTAACGTCAATCTAAGTTACCAACATAATTGCATTCTATGTAATTATCAAACAATTGTTTGTTGGGATAAAAACTGTTAGTGCTATAGTTTAATTCTATTAATATTGTTCATTAGTACTGCTAGTTAAGACTGCTCAAAGATATTGCTCAAGATAATACTGCTTGAAGACTAAGTCAGTTACTACTACTCAAGTTAATACTCCTGAAGAACAAGAGTTACAAGTGTTGGTTAATACTGCTGAAGCTCATTACTACTGTCCGCTCTCATTAATACTACTAGTATAGTTTTAGATAATTATTTTTTATTTTGTAATTATCGTTTCCTTTATTTTAGCAATTGTAATCATAATACAATTGTGATTGTTTAGATGTTTCCTAGATAAGCTAGGTTTGCCTCAAGGTTTATATATATAGATCCTTGTACTAGGAAAAAACACGTATGTTAATCTTTTCTTTGTGATTAATATATTGAGACTTAATATTCGAAAAACATTATTGTTCATTCATCTTTATACAATATTTGTTTTATCGTTAAACTTGTACTATCAAAGTGTTTATCCACTGCTAAACTTCTTTGATAGATCAAGATCTTTCGTTAACGTGTGTTGGGTTTATCTAACTCAAACGATCCCGACAAGTGGTATCAGAGCACAGGAGGTGCTCAAGATCAACTGATCTACAAGTTTTGGGGCACGAGTGTCGGGACATGGGGCCAGAGTGCCGAGGCACAAGTGTCGGGGTCACGGGGTCTGAGTGCCGGGACACGGGGCCTGAGTGCCGGTCAGGGGTGTTTGTGTCGGACACCGATGCCAGGATACTGAATACTGGGGGTTGAGAGCTGGTATTCAGATTCAGAGGAAAAACCTTTGGTTCAAAAGAACAACACCTAACACTATCATATAACTTTTTTTTTGTTTTCCCAAATTCGTATTTTCCATAAAAACACCTAAATTGACATATTATTTGGAGTATCTTATAATTTTATTTTTTTAAGTTTTATATAATTGAATAAATAATTTAATATAAAATTACATATATTATACATTATCTTTTCCTTCTTATTAACTTATTTTCTATTTAAGATTGTTCTAACACTTTCCATATATATAAATTAATAAACTTTCTTTTTCTATAATAAGTTGAAAATTACGTAGAATTTATTATATCATAAGTAATAAATTAATTAATGGTGTATAAAATCCAAAATACAATGTTTTCGAATCAATACATTTTAACTCAACCTCACATGTCATGTTTTGATGTGTTTATCTACCTAATTTATTATTTATTTCATAATCTCATCCTTATTGGCTACTATTCAAGTTTGGGTCTATGATTATGAGTGTTCCACGCAAAACTTAAAATATAGGTCCCTTAAATATAGATTTTACGTATATATTAACGAAAATAATAGTATATTCATAATTTTATGTAATAAAAATTGAGATTTAGCAATATAAAAAAATTACCCTTATAAACTATGGATCATATACAATCGTCTATAATACACTCGATAAGGGCCGTCCCTACTAGTACTGCCTCCATTACTCGATCCATTTCCAAATGAAAAAATTATAAATAAATGCAACTTGATATTAGTGGTCAAAGAGGATGCTCGATTATGACAACCTTAATGATAAAATTAAACATTGAAATCAACTACTATTAAAAATATGATATTATTGATTATTGATACATCATATTTAAAACTAGACTTTTCTGGCCGTATGTTGAGACGGAACAGAAATTGATCAAGTAAATCTTTAATATAATATAAAAGAGAGGCCTTAAATGCCACATGGCGAAGTAAGGACCCTTAGATGGGTTAACTTATTTGATTTCAACCGTTAGATCAAATTGATGATGTCATCAAACACTATTTTCATTTTAGTTGTCCCACATCGCTTCAGGTATGAAACTTTTTCATACTTCTAGCATATATATATCATATGTCTTTAGTTTTTCCTACTTTGTCCCACATCGCTTCATGTATGAAACTCTTTCAGACTTCTAGCTTATATATATCATATGCCTTTGGATTAAAATATAGTTCGACGGTAATTTTCGGGTCAATCGGGTCAAACCCGAAACCCGACAAACTGGAACTATTCTATCCGAAACCCGACCCTATTTATGAATCGGGTGTTGCCTTAAATGCCACATGGCGAAGCTAAGACCCTTAGATGGGTTAAATTATTTGATTTCAACCGTTAGATCAAATTGATGATGTCATCAAACACTATTTTCATTTTACACCCTTTTACAAAACATAATTACATTATCTCTTTAATTTCAATCTCTACTTAAATAAAAACAAAATTCAAATTTACTTAAAAAAAATTCACTCAATTTGAACTATGATTTACATTATTTTTATTTAAAATCTCTTAATAAAAAATATTAAAACATGTATATAAACGTAAAAGTGTTTATGTTATTATAACTATAAACAACATGTGTATAAACGTAAAGGTATATATATGTTATTATACGTATAACATTGTCTTTTTATAATAACCTAAAATCTACATAAACATAAAGTTTACAATTCAATTTTTATTTTTTTCCGCGCTATCGCGGGACAATAATCTAGTTAGTTATAGAAAAAAGAAGAAATATATATATAAAATGTAGACTTTATATAAAATATTGTGTAAAACAAAATATAAATATTGATAGATCTACTTTATTTAATAATATAATCAAAAAAGAAAAGTTATACAATGTAAACTAAAAAAAAAAAAAATCTAAAACCCAAAATCTACAAATTTTTTAAAATAAGACGTATTTACTTTATCTAAGGGAAAATAGTTTATATATGTTACCAATTTGTCACGAAAAACATTGAATATCACAATATTTGAATAATTCTATTTAATACCATTAAATGACATATTCTACGCACTACCGATGACCTATCCATTAAGTAATCGGTTGCATTCAACATTTTAAAGATCGACTTACATATCTGGATTGCCATGTCAACAAAGTGGACCACAGTCCCACATGTTATTTAAAAAACTTATTTTTAAGGTAAATATTAGTTACATTATATTATAACCAACCCGTTGCATTTCGTGAATAAGAAATCCCCGATTTATATTGTTTCAAAATTTATAAATCAAAACTTTTCTTTTATATCTAATTTAATATAGAAATTCATAATGTAGCCATATTAGCTAATATATTTTAGATTTTAAATAATGTTGTGAAGCCAATTTTATTTAAATATATATTAAAGTTGAAGGATTAAAATTGTAATTAAATTTGAAAGTTTAAAATGAAAATAATAAATAATGATGTCATATGACATCATCATAATGATCTAATTTCATCATTTTGATTTAAGAGTTTAAAACAAATCTTGAAACTCATCTAACCGTGGAGACTTTGCTATGTGACTTTTAGTTCATCTCTTTTAGTATATATCTTTAATATATAATAAAAGAGTGGCTTTAAATGACACATGACAAAGTAAAGCCCCTTGGATGGGTTACTTTTTTTAATGTCAACCGTTAGATCAGATTGATGATGTCATCAAATATTATTTTCATTTTACACCCTTTTACAATACATAATTACATTCTCTCTTTCATTCCATCTCTACTAAAATAAAAAAAATAATTATAATTTATTTATAGAATCGTTCAATTTGGACTATGATTAACCTTATTATTATTCTAAAATGTTTTAATACAAAATATCAAAACATGTATATAAAAATAAATGTGTTATATGTGTATAAACATAAAAATATATATATATGTATTATACGTATAACATTATTTTCTCATAATCAATTAAAATTACATAAACATAAAATTTACGATTCAATTCTTATTTTTTTACGCGCTACCGCGGGACAATAATCTAGTTATATATTATAGATAGATTAAGATTAAGATTAAGTTAAGATTAAAATTAAGATTAAGATAATATATTGTATTTTGAAATTTACAACTCAAGTTTGTTTTTAATGTTATTTTAAATATAACTACATCCCAAATTTTAAGCATAATATAAGAGGAACAAATATGTATCCAATTTAACATTTTAATAACAACCTAATGGTTATTGGCTCCTAAATACGATTGGTCTTTGTAGCTCAGAAATAGTCATTAACATTGGTAAATGTTAGTTATATTTAGATGATAATCAAAAAATTTAATAAATTGGGTATCACAAAATTATCTTAAACATCATATTGAAATTCTTTTATAGCAAAATATATAAACAATATTTTTTCTAGCATTATATCAATAAAGAAAAAGATGATTCATAATCACTATTGAAGTTAATAAGTGGCACATTATTAAACTTAAAATGATTGAATGTGGTATTTATGATTTGATGAATGAAAACCAAGTTAAGTGGGATAAATGGAAGACAATGGCATATAGTGACACCCACCATGGTAGGAGCTCACCACTTTATTATTCTAAAATCTTTATTTCATCCCAAAAAGTCTCAAACTTTATATATACTAAAATAAGTCATTAGAATATTAATTGCTCTCAATTTGAGAAGCCATAAACCTATCACATAAAGCAGCATTTGCATCTCCAAAAGCTATCTTTCTTATTTGTTTTTGGGTTAATGCACCCGAGGGTCACTGTACTATTCGAGATAATCCAATTGGGTGATTGAACAAAAAAAAATTGTAAAGTTTTCATTCTACTTTCAAATAAACTTTAAAAGCATCACTTTATGGGGTATAGCAGGTTACCAGTTACTTTTACCGGATGACGTGTTTTTTATTTAATACGTGGCAACCTACGTGTTTTATTTAATACATCATCACCTCTCTCTCTCTCTCTCTCTCTCTCTCTCTCTCTCTCTCTCTCTCTCTCTCTCTCTCTCTCTCTCTCTCTCTCTCTTCTTCCCCTTTCACATATCCCCACCATTTCTTCATCTTAAAACCTTATTAAACCAAAATCAAAATTCCCAGTGTCCTCTCTCTCTTTCTTCTTCCCCTTTCACCCCTAATTCTCCTTTAAAGCCAAAGATGTGGACAACATAATGAAACTCTGAATACCTAATGAGGTTTAACTGATTTAGCACGGCGGAGTATTTCAACCACCGGAACAACAAAAGCTAGCGTTTTACCGGAGCCGGTAGCAGCGTCAACGGCGACATCTTTGTAGCTACACAGCAAGGGAATAGTGGCGGCCTGAACCGGAGTGCAGAAATCGAAACCGGAGGAAGAAAGTGCGCCGAGTACACTTTTCGGAGAGCGACGGAATGAGGTCGGAAAAACGAGTTTCGGTTAGGGCTTCGTTTTGATTTGAAGGTTCGGTTGACGGCATGGTTGGGTTTGGGGTTAACGACGGTAGGTGAAGATGGAGGAATGAAAAAAGGGTTTGGGGTAAAAAGGGTTTAATCAGTTGACGGCATGGTTGGGTTTGGGGTCTCCGGCGAAAAAATCCGGCGACGGCGATAACGGCGGTTTTTAATATAGTTTAATCAGTTCTATTTTTTTTTTTTTGAATATAGTTGCCGGTGATAACGACGGTTTGATTCACAGTTTTTGGATTACTTTCTGTTGTCATTATCTAATATCACAAAGAGCAAATATATTCATTTCTTTTGCTTTGAGTGGTTAACTGTTCCATTTCGCTTTCTTTCTAGTTAATTCATTAATTTTGCTCATCGGAGCTGTTAGGGAAAAAAATATAACCCAATTTCACCCAATTTTTTACATCAATCGGTTGAATGTTTGTTTGAAAAAAGTTATTGGTTAAGGAGTTAGAAAGAGAAAGCAAAAACCTAATTTATGAAAAAGGGGTGTTTGAGATGGTGATGGTGACAGTGATGTGGCATTAAGGAGAAAAATAAATAATGACATGGAAATAGTTTTTGGTCTATGTGTTCAAGTTACCTGCTGCTAGCCGGTGGTTTTGGACCCACATGACGAACTTAATCATTTTGCAAATAGAAAGTGATGATTTTAAAGTTTTTTGAAAGTAGAATGAAAACTTTACAACTTTTTTTTGTTCAATCACCCAATTGGATTATCTCGAATAGTACAGTGACCCTGGGGTGCATTAACCCTTTGTTTTTTTTAAACTTATTCTGCATAAAAGTATGAATCTTTTTATATATATATATATATATATATATATATATATATATATATATATATATATATATATATATATATATATATATATATATATATATATATATATATATATATATGAAGTTATATAATAATCTTGTAATAACCTACTCACCTCTAAAATGGGCTTTGTATTATTGATTATCCAAACAAATTTCATCAATACTATTATTGATCTATAATTAAGCACCCCTCTATCTAATTAGAAGAGAATATACCATTTATATTACTTGTCCTTTTTTAACTTTAATTCGTGTACCTACATTCGCTTCTCTATTAGTATTATTATCATTATTATTATTATTATTATTATTATAATCCAACAAGGTTTACTTTTTAATTAAAATGACTATATCGTTTTGTAACTATATCCGTTTATTTATTAAAATAAACTGCCTAACATTGTGAAGACCGGAGAAAGTAGTGTTTTCTTCTTAAACACGATCGATTCAATGTACTGATTCAAATTATTATTTTTAGTGTTACATTTTGCTTCAATAGATATGAGTAAATCTCTAAAAGTGAGTATAATATATGTTCGAATCGCCATACTCACACTTATTTTCTATTGGAATGTTTCTTGATTGATTTGAGGCTGTTTCACCACTTTTTCAGGGTTGTTTCGGGATGGGTTTGAGATGATTTTTTAAACCTAGAAAACACTTTTGGTTTATTTATTTTCAAATCTTCATGAGTTCTCGTTAATACACCAAATGAATCAAATAACTAATATGATTTCAAAACAAAACTTAGACAAACTTTTATACAAACAAATATGTCATACTAATAATCTATGAAATCATTCGACAAGATTTCAAAGAGAGATATAAGGAAAAAAATCACAATCCACCTAGTATATTTGTACCTCAAAGTCCACCAAGATTTTCAAAAAACATAAGATATGTGGTTTAAGACTATGGGGTGTGGTGGGCTTTATAAAGTGATGATGTGGAGTGATAGAGGTGATATGTAGGAAAGAGAGTGTGATTTGTAGGAAAGAGAGTGTGATGATGTGGAGTGATGAAAATGGGTGGTGTGGTTGTGTGATGATGTGGAGTGATAGAGGAAAGAGAGTGTAATTTTAAAAAGTTGTATATTTATAATTTTTTTTATATAAATGAAATTTAAAAACTTGTATTTTTATTACAAAAAAACAAACACACGCTACAATTTATTAAAAAACATATTACGATTAAACTAAAATACGTTAAAAAAAAAACACTTCAATTTATTTAAAAAAAAACATACTAAAAAAAAACATTCTACTAAAGTGTTGAACTTGGAGGTCTATTTCGTCAAGTAGTTGAAAGTATGAGGGCTGAAGTGTATTATCATAGTATATATAGGATAGAGATGGTTGTCTAGGGTTAATAACACACTGCATTTTTGTTCTAGCCGCTGTCATCTTATTCTCTCTAAAGAAAAGTCTAGGGTTTCACTTTGTAATCCAAAATTAGTATTTGTTTTGTATTCCGATCAATAAATTGATCGAGTGTAGTATTTTTTCGGATAAGCCTCTTGTTTCTTTTACTCGACCGTTGCATTCTTTCTTTCTCACCACCGCGTTGTCTGAACCACGCCAACGCCCAAAATTGGCCGACAACGCCCCTAGCGGTGTGGAGGGGGGCGTTGTTGGGCGTTTTCCGTCCGATGTGGCGGCGTTGTGGAGGTTTTCCACGCCCCACACCCCTTAGTCTAACAAACGTTTATCCCATCCAAGATTTCAAAACATAAGATATTTGTTTTTACAAAGAAGATGAGATCGTTAATGAATTTTTTAGAATAAATAAATAAAAGAAAACTTAGTGAAACATATCTTGAAAACTTTGGTGATGATTTACCTTTTGTTTTTACTTTAAAATGTATATATCAATTACAAGTGTTTTAGAATCAATTTTGGATATAAATATATGACAAAGTATTGTGGGTTAAGGTTAGAGGGTGCTTTCGATAGTTTTTGGTAGGTAAAATGGTGCACAATGATGGTTTTAGAATCAATCTTTACTTCTAGTAATTAAGTCTTATTATTATTATTGTTTATTATTTCAAGAGTTAATTATAAAAATCGTCCCTAAGGTTTATCTCAAATTACGGATTTCGTCCCTAAATTTTTTCCTCAATTACAGATTCGGTCCCTAAATTACGGGTGTAAATTAGAAATTAGGGACGAAAAGCGTAATTAATTTCAAAACTTGGACAATTTATGCAACTTTTTAAACTTAGGGACGAAATCCATGATTTTGGGTAAACCATAGGGACGATTTATGTAATTAACTCTTATTTCAATTTATATATTTCAAATCTTTTTTATGTATAACAGACTTCATTTTACCTTTTTCGTGTCACCAAGATCTTGTTTTGATAATTTATAACACTTGACCATTAATATTATGATCAACTTATTATTGTTTAAAGGTTGAGGTTCTCACAAACATTAGGCGTACTGGTAGCTTCATTTGAAAAACCCAATTCCTCTTTCTTTTGATTGTTTTTGTTGACTCGGCATTTCATTTTACATGTTTCTACGTCTTTAGCATTATGAAATGTGGTATCTTTGTTTTGTTGAGTAATATGTCTATCTTTTGGATAATTATTCCAATTTTCCAAAAGGCAATGTCCCCCCACCGATGGTGGTGCAATGGAGGCGATGGCACTGATGTCGATGGCCCGTTGGGAGTACTCTAATGAGCACTTAACAAAGAACAAGAAGTCGCACTTCCATAAACATATATATACATATATATATATATATATATATATATATATATATATATATATATATATATATATATATATATATATATATATATATATATATATATATATATATATATATATATCGTCGGTTTTCATTCTTCTTAGTTCTATCATCCTCGAAAGTGAGAAGCTACTTCGTGGGTAGAGCTAAGGTGGCTTGGGCTGATGTATGTCGTCCTAAAGCGGAGGGTGGTTTGGGTATTCGTAGTCTTGTTTCTTGGAATTCTGCTTTAACGATGGTGCATATCTGGAAAGTCCTTATTCGTAAGGAGTCTTTGTGGGTCAAATGGGTGCATACACATCATCTCGAGGGTCGCCATTTTTGGGAGGTCCAAGTAAAGGCGAATGCAAGTTGTAGTTGGAGAAAGATCTTGGGGTTACGTGATGTTATTCGAATGCATTTCATCAGTAAGATTGGTGATGGTAGCATGATTTCTGCCTGGTTTAATAATTGGAGTGTTGTTGGTCCTTTAAATAACTTTATTTCGAATCGGGACATTATGAATGTGGGTTGGACGTTAAAAAGTAAACTTGCTGATCTTTTAAATGGTAATGGTTGGTCTTGGCCTGTGTTTTGGTTGCAAAAATACGCGGTGTTAAATCAGGTTCCAGTGCCCCCTTTGCTCGAGTGCAAGGATTCGATCGGTTGGGTTGATAATGATGGTTCTGAGGTGTTGTTTTCTGCTGCTAGTGCGTGGGATGCAGTTCGTGACCGTGCTGATCGTGTGGATTGGAAGGAAGTTGTGTGGTTTTCTCAGAGTATTCCGCGCCATTCTTTTGTTGTGTTGTTACTCGTTTTACAAAAATTGAAGACTCAGGATCGTATCAAAGACTAGGAGAAATCGGATAAGATCAAATCTGTCAATTGTGTTTTTTGCAATCTACAGCCAGATTCGCATGATCTTTATTTTTTGAATGTTCTTATGCGAATCAGGTTTGGCGGTTAGCTTGTGCTACCTCGAGGATTCCGCTTCATATGTATAAATGGTCAGATGTTATTGTGTTTTTAAAGCAGCGAGTTCAGAAAGGTAATGCTTGGGGGCGTGTTGGCCGTCTTGTTTTTGCAGCTTTAGTTTATTTTATCTAGCAAGTGAGGAATAATAGATTGTTTAAGAAAGGAACGCGTACTATCGATGTCTTGTATAAGGTTATCTTTACCACGGTCTGATTGCAGCTCATGTCGCTTGGGATTGCAAACCGGTTAGAATGGAAGAATATTTCTACAATCTGGAACTTAGAAGTGGTTAAGGGACTCGAGTAGGATGTGGTTTGGGTGTAGTTTTGGTGTTTGATTGTTTGTTTCTTTAGCTTGTTTGTATGTTTTGTGGGTGTGCTGAGTGAGTTAGTCTTTGGTTGTGTTCGAGTTTTTTCTCCATGTTTTTCTCTCAGATGATTCTTTTGTTTCATCTCGTTCTGTAACCGTTTTTTGTTAACATATTTTGCCAGGGAATTTACCCTTTAGCGAATATATATATATATATATATATATATATATATATATATATATATATATATATATATATATATATATATATATATATATATATATATATATATATATATATATATATATATATATATATATATATATATATATATATATATATATCAACTTAGGTTTTTGAACGGACCTTAGTTTTAGAAAACCGGTTTTCAGTTTCAAAGAAACGGTTTCCGATCTATGATATACTTAGTTAAATATGGATTTTTGTACAAATATTTACGTAAGAGTTAAGTGTATAAAAAGTGAAACTAACTCACTTTTCTCTACGTGTATCAACTTTCCGAATTTCTATTGTATGTATAGAATTTTTTTTATTTTTTTTTTTTATATAAATAACATATGAACCGCATTTTCAAAGAACTTTATACATTTTTTGATGCCCAAGACATAATGGAAACGACTTACCTATTTGAAATATTTAAGAGTGGACAATAATATTATCTTTAATATATAATAAAAGAGGGGCCTTAAATGCCACATGACGAAGTAAAGTCCCTTGGATGAGTTATCTTCTTTGATTTCAGCCGTTAGATCAGATTGATGATGTTATCAAAAACTATTTCTATTTTACACCCTCTTACAATACATAATTACATTTTCTATTTCATTTGCATCTCCACTGAAATAAAAAAACATAAGTTTAATTTACTTATAAATCACTCAATTTAGACTATTATTTACCATATTGTTATTCTAAAATCTCCTCATAAAAATATCAAAACATGTATATAAACGTAAAAGTGTATATATTATTTTAGCTATAAGCAACATAGGTATAAACGTAAACGTATATATGTAACTATACATATGAAATTGTCTTCTCATAATAACTTAAAATCTACATAAACAGAAATTTACTAGTCAAACTTTATCTTTATTCAAGATATCGCGGGATAGTAATGTAGTTTTGGTACTATATTAGCATCTCCTTTTCTATGCACTCAACCAATAATAATGATATAATTTTAAGAGGCTGGGATCTCCTTGTTCAATGCAATCCATATAAAGTGGACAATAGTATTATTTTGGATCAAGCCCAATAAATAAATCTTTATTACATGCACGATCTGTCGTTTAAACTTTTATAGGATTACGAAAGCCCAATAAAAAATATTTTAGAATAACTGTTAAATTAATCATGAAAGATGACTAAAAATTTTGAAACCATATAAATCAATTATAGTTCTACATTTTATATTTTAATTTAATTTCGTTTAAAAAATTATGATCTTAAAAGCGTAAATGTATAAAACGAATAAATTACACCATTGCGATGAACATTAAATTCTCTTTCTATAGGGCACCCACTCGATATATATATTCTTTTGCCGGAAAATAAATTCGGGTTTCTTTTGATAGGTTTTGAAATTTTATATTATAAAATCACAGTGTTACTATCCTGCTTTCGTGGAAAAATTGTGTGCCGGCCGTTGATAACCTGTGGGATCCTGCTTTTAATCTAACATCAACAACTTGTACATATCTTGTTTAGGTGCTCTACGGAGAAGGGAGTTTGGGACCGAAGTTGCTTTAGTATTCTTTATTATACAAGTGTTACTATCCCATTTAAAGAGTTTTGTCATGTGATATTGGATAAGTTTCCTCCTTGGGATATTTTCATAATGACACTATGGAGCTTGTGGACGATCCCAATAAACATTTTCACGGTTAGTTAGAGGGTTGAGACATGCGTGCAGAACTTATGGCAAAGGAAGTGCTAATGCTATAACAAAGGTAACTAAAAGGAGCTTGTTAGAGAGGCTAATGTGTTAGCCACAATTGGTTGGAAAAGGCCAAACTCTTATTGTACTATGTTTATTAGGATAGGAGTCTGATAAGACGGGATCCTTAAGTGTCGAATGAAGTTTTGAATGATATGTAAGATTGTCGGGTTTTAACCTTTATTAAAAATTTATGGGCTTTTTTAAAAGTTGATTTTTTAAGAGCCATTGAGTATTTTTGGTAAAACGAGTAATATTTCAGATGGATGTAACTCCTTTTTTGTGACTCTCATTTTAAGGAAAATGTTAGAAGATTTTAGATCTATAAGTCTAAAATCAACAGAAACACACCAGAATGCAAAATAAACAAGTGATCGGATCAGTCACCGACTAGCCGGGTGGTGATCAAGGTGGATGGTGCACTTTTTCTCTATAAATACTTAAATTTCTACCATTTAACACACGTTTGAGAGCAAAATCATCTCTACATTCACAAACATCTTTCGTTTCTTTTCTTTAGTAATTATTAAGAGTAGTTTTTCCTTAGATTAGAAGTGTATCAATACTGGAGAGTTGGAACTGTTTCTCCCTATGTAGGTATGTTAGAGTAGTCTTGTCACATGGTGGAGGTTGGCATAGAGGATAATAAAGTATGAAGAAGGGCTACTTGTATTTACGTTCTTATTTAGACGTTATCTTTTTGTTATCTTTATATACGATGACTTCTATCTCATTTTACCTCGTTATATAATTGTTAGATCTAAGAATCAGGCGAACACAAAGATTTAACATTAAGCATCTATTTATTACAAGGTGCACCCCTTCCATGAGGCAAAAAGTTGAATGTTTACATTTACATATTCTACCCTGAAAACACTATTAATTACATATTTAGTTTCACAATTTCCCATTTAATCTCTTAGTTTCAATCTTCTGTCTTTGGCTTGAGACGTTGTGGCTTCCTTGAATTCATGTTCGGGATAAAGCTTTGCTCATTATTCACGCTCCTTTGGCATTTCATACTCACGTTGAGCTCTCAATGTCGCAAATATTAAATATCTATTTTCCCATAACGTCAAATACATTTCAAAGGGTTGGATCACGCTACGATGTTCAAGGCAAGTTTAAATTGCACCCTTTCCTTCTTTGTATGTATAATCTAAATAGCAACCTTTGGACATTTTATGTATGGTCAACACATGATAACTAACCATGACATTCTTGATATTGCAACTCACATTGTAAAATTGTAATCGCATATTAAACCCACCGAAAATTTGTAATTGTTATCAACAATAGTCATACAAAATCTGTAAGCTAAATCAAATACGTAGTAGCAACAACAATAGAAGCATTTTAAACACACGATCTGGACATTATGTGTAAACTAGTAACGAAGTAATCCACAACGATATTTGCAATTCAAACATTTTTCACATGTGATATATTTATTGTAATCAAAGCACTTTGCCAACTTTAGATGAAGTCAAATATGTAGCGAGGTTGAGCACGTAATCAAAGCACATTGTCAACTTCACTAAAGTCAAATACGTTGCAAAGGCCGAAAAGATAATGTAATCTAACACGCAATTGTTATAGCACGAAGAATACAACATACAAACATGTCCAATAAAAAGCATACTTGAAAAATATAATGTTTCACGTAAAAGAAGCTATATCTTCCCCCAAAAAGTTGAAAAACATTTAAAATAGGGTTACACAACTCACCTCAAGTCCTGTGCCAAAGCTAGTAATGAAATTTCACTAAGCGTACGGTCCGTTGAGCTTCCTAAACGAAGGTTATGTTTAAACACGTCAACGTTGTTCTACCGCTTTAATTTAGACATTTTACTGTGTTATTAATATGGGTTTAAATTACATAAGTTTTCGACTCTTGGTGATTTTTATAAAAATCGTACAAAAGACGTTACAACAAAAACGTCCAGTTCTGGACCGCGGATTATAAACCATTCTTGAAAAGTACTTAAAGACATCAAAAATTCAAACCAATTTATTCTAATTAGTGAAACTCAGTAGACAACAACATATCCAAAGACTAAGGTCTAACTCTTCTGTATGAGTGAGATAAAAATATTTCAAGTCGACACAAAGTTATGCATTTCAGAAATCGGGTTAGACCAATGTTTGCACTTTATCAGTTTGAATGACCAAAATTTGGAATTAGGAGACGAGCCTTATATTTGATTCCGAGGTCTACAACCTAGATTAAGGATTCAATCAAAAACACCTTCTTATGACCAAGATATGACCTGACGAAGTGAAGTGAAACTATTTAGACTTTTCTAGAAACGTTTATAACATGATTTGTAAAAACGTTTATAAATATCAAACAATTATGTAAATTCACCCAAAAATGCAGATCATGTATTTGATATATAAATAATGATTTCAGGTTTTAAAATCTTAATTTTCGCACCTTTAAAATATATAACAAGTGAACACAAAATCAGATGTAGAAGACTATCACAAAACTCAGTTTAGACCCAAGTTCGCTAAAACACAAGTTTTAGGGAGTTTGAAAACGAACTAGACTATGAGACCACTTCCATTTGTAAGCTAACTCAAAATTCTACAAAATTTATTTATACACCTTTCCAAAAATACGGACTTATGACTTACTTATGACTCCGAGAACAAAGACTATCAAATCTGCCCAGATTTCAGAAAACACTTTAGACGACGAATTTTACACTCAAAAACACATTTAAAACTTAATACACATCAAATACATTACATCACCATTAAACCTAATTAGAAACCTTTAAAATCTCAGAAATTAGAAAAAACATAAACCTTTTTAAAACAATAACATACTAATTTTTCAAAATAACATTTTTATGAGAACCAATATACAACCCCTAGAACAACTTTTTTAAAATTAAATGTTTTCCTTTATAATTCAATAATTTGTGAATGATTATAAACATAATATTAAATATGTAAAACTAAAATAAAAGAAGGTATGAAAGATTACCAATACAAAAAAACAAACGGTGATTCGGAGACTGCAGACTCGCGTATGTGTGAACAAAAGGAGAAGAAACGAGATGACTGACTTGCTAGACTCCCTCAAGCAACTCAAACCCCCAAGGTAAAAAGAAGAAACCAAAGCATTTTAGGTTCTACTATATGAAACAAAAAACCAATTGAAATAAAACCTATTATTCGGTTATCATTTAATCTCATTCAAAAAACTAAACAATGAGATTAATAAATACGTTTTTAACATTTTAATTTATATTTAGTTCTACTTTATGAACTCAAAAACAAATTTAAAATCCAAAATACTATTATCCAATCTAATCCAAATAAACAAGCCATATCGTCAAATCCAAAAAATCCAATTGTTGAATTGGTTTTATTCAAATAGTAATCACATCTAATTTACATGTAAATTTTTAAATCTAATATAAATGTGATTAACAAATATGAATATTTAACTTATAAAAAATAATTTTAAATTAGTCGTATGTCTACTAAGATATAAGATACATTGTATTAAAAAAGAAATTTTAAAAAATTATGTAAATTTAGTTCTTTACGTTTAATAATTTATTAAATTTAATCATTCATAAAATTAATCTTTAATTAATTTCTTTTAACAACTTACTTAATAATTTTAATTTTTACATACATAGCTCCCATATTTTTTACTTTCAACCAAAATTATCATATCCCTCAACTCAATTAGATTTTTGATCATATCGTAACAATGGTGAAAAAAATATCAAATTTTTTAACTATTCTTCTTCTTAGACATTTTATTTTACGTATTTTTAAAAATTACATAATAATTGTTTATCATAGAAACTTTTGAATCAAATGAAAAACATTGAATGTAACTTTATAAAGTCTAATAAATTTATAACAAAAAATATTTAGTACGTGAATTTTCAAAAAACAAAATTTATAAATTAAATTAATTTAAATTTTCAGTTAATCTACACGAGTATAAATTACCTACATGATACTATTATCTTGTTTTTTTCAATTACATAACATTTAATTTAACCTTTCATTTTTCTTTTCTCTTCGGTTGTTCACTACGTGACATATTATTTAATAAATTACCAAAAAATATAATATATAATATATGTTTATAATAAATATTCTGAAACTGTACGTGTGTATACACAGATCTAAGGACTAATAAATATATAAGTTTTTATTATCATAATTATATTAATATAATATATGTATTACTAATTTATAGGTTAAAAATTTTAATAAAATAATACAAAATTTGGGTTTGAAATCGGATATAGAGTCGGATTTCGGGTTGTGGGGCGTGTTTGGAGCGTTCCGATAAAATAGTTAACGGGGAATAGGACGGGTTTGGAGCTTGTTTTGTTCTCCATGTTTGGTATGGCAATAAACCCGTCATATTGCCATTCCTAGCTGTTAACAAAAGTCTTTAGGATTGTAACTAAAACATGTTAAAAACTTGTACTTTTACTAGTAGATGGGTGACATTAAGAGCACCCGGAGTGGTAAGGTTGTGGGCTCGTTGTGGAGCTCACAACGAGCGTTGTGCTCGTTACCATTCCGAGGTCTCCTCGTTGTGAGGAGACCGTTGTCTCCACAACGAGCCGTTACCAAGATTCTCACTTTTTTTTTTCACCCAACGGTATTATTACCGTTTATTTAATAAATAATTTTTTTTTTTTTTTTTTTTTTTTTTTTTTTTTTAATTCCAATTTCACCTATAAATACAACCCATTTTAACCAAAAAAATCACACCTTCCTTTAACAATCTTATTCTTAATCCAATTCAAACTCATACCAATCCCAAAACAAACACAAAATGTCTTCATCTTCCTCAAACGCTCCCCAAACAAACACAAACAATACCTCGACGCCACAATCACAAACACCATCCGGTTTCGCTAACTATTTCGGCACAACAAACGCCCTATATCCAACCCAAATACCAAACTTTAACCAACAACAATCCCAACAAATTCTAAACACTTATTTAACCCAACAACCTCTACAACCACAACCCTCACAACCCTTCTTCACTCCCGAACAATTCGCAATGCATCAACATCTTATGATGCATAACCAAACTTTTCTTCCCCAAACTTTTCCAACCCAACAAACACAAACTTTTGTTCCAGAAACCCAAGAAATCGTCCAAGAAACGGACGATGTGGTCGAAGTAACCCCACGACCGTCCACGTCTAATCCGAAAAAGAAAAAGACGTGCAAAAAGATGCAATGGACGGTCCCAGAGGAGGTCCTTTTGGCAGAGATGTGGTGCGCTATCTCGGAAGATGCCGCCAGAGGAAACGCCCAACCCGAAGCGACATTTTGGCAACGGATCGTTGCGGGTTACAACAAAGAGGCGACGAAGCAAGGATTGGCGGAGAGAGGCAAGGAGTCCATCAACTCCAAGTTTACGGCGATGAGTGCCTTGGTCAAGGTTTTTATCGGCCACCATGCGGAGGCGGTAAGAAATCGGGAAAGCGGGACCGACGACGCGACGGTTTACCAAGCGGCTCGGAAAATGTACTATGAGGCCGAGCATTCGTAGTTTAAGCATGAGAAGGCCTGGGAAATCTGGAAGGATCACGACAGATGGCGTGCATTTGTCAAGTTAGACCCTCCGGTCGCTACCGTCAACCTAGACGACGTTGACGTAGGGGACGATATATTTGCGGATGATGTAGAACAACGACCTCCAGGGAAAAAAAGAGGTAGTAAAAGAAAGGAATCATCCGACGCCTCCGATAAGGCGCAAACATCTTCGTCGTCGACGCTTTGCGGGCTCATCGCGTCACACTTGAAAAAGATTACGAAGACAAAAAAGGAAACCGCCGAAAAAAAGGCGCAAACCCTCCAGGCTCAAGAACAAGCGGCTATCCGACAAGAAGAAGCGGCTTATTTTAGTGCAAGAATAGACGATATGATGTTTCTTCAACAAAGCACGGAGGGGATGCCGCCGGCACAAGCGGCTTGGGTCGAAGCGGAGAAAATAAAAATCTTAGAAAAATACGGGATGAATTAGTTTAGTTTTTATTTGTATTGTTTTAATTATTTGTTTTTTGTTTTAATTATTTGTATTTTTTTTTAGTTATCTTATTTAATGTTTTAATTATTAAGTTTTAATATTTTATATTCTTTTAATTATTTATTTATCTTTTATTTAATGTTTTAAGAAAAATAATAAAAATAATAAAATAATCCCCAACCTCCACAACCCTCATTATTATACCACCCAACAATCTCACAACCCACATTCTCACTGCCACGTCATCAGCTTTTTCACCATAACCCATATTGTCACTCATTATCACTCCGGGTGCTCTAAAACTGCGAAAGAGCAATTCTTAATTATAGTACAAGTTATAAAGTGTGTCTTAAACAATTATGGGTTATCATTTTCTCATTTTTAAATTGCCAAACGATAGATTTCTTCTCTGACAAACTAAAATATAAAAGTTGTTATCTAATGCTTGTGGGGGTGAAGTATTAAATTTGAAATCCTATGAGAGTCTAACAATGCATAATTTTGTTTGTAAAACAGAAACAATAAATAATATTATACCAAAAATCTAAGTTTTGGAATACGGCATAATTTGATTTGGAACCAAATACACCTGGATAAAGAAATTATAATCCCAAATGCTATTAAATTAATCCATTAAAATTCCAACAAAATCATACATAATAAAATATTTAAATCATAAGAATCTCAAGTCTCATGCAAGATATGTTCTTCTTGTGTTTGTTGGTCATGTGACACTTGTTCTTCTTCCGCCGGAATTTCTGCCGGCACGGCGGAGTCATTGGTCTCCACAACTACCACAACCGGCACCGACTCCCCACGGGTAACCCGGCCATCAATGCACGTTGAACATTTACTCTCAACCCAACCTTCAAAGTCATATTGGATATGACCCATGACCCGACGACCCGAACAGAGTTTTCCTATCATTACAGCTAGAACACCTAGTACCATTATTACTGCTAGTACTGCGATAACGGGTCCTACTGACCCGTGACCCGAATGTTGTTTGTAGGGTTGTTCTTGTTGTTGGATTACCGGCGGAAATATAGGTTGTTGTTGTGTCGGATCTAGTGGAGGTGTAGTTGACATTGGAGTAAAAAAATAAATGAAAATTTGTAAACATTGAATGTGTGGGTTTAAGGTGGTGGTGAGGGTAGGGGCTAAAGAAAAGTGGTCAAGTGAAATAAGGCATCTAAATGGACATTTTATGAATGGTGATACTAAAAAAGTATTTTAGGGTTTATAAAAGTTTAATTTCATGATTGAAGGGATGAAAGACAACAAAAGTGCTAATTTGAGACTTTTATGCTCTCTTTTTGTTCGTAATCACATGCTTGTTTGAATAAAGTTTCAAATGGTTAAATAACAAAATGTTCGTTATGGTATGATCAAATTATTTGTAAAAGATTATTTTACATTTTCTCGATCAAAACATTAATTACGATAAAGTAATCTTGATTTTGTTGTTTTTTGAAACCCAATTAATCCTTTATCAGGGAATAGGCCTTCAAAATATATATTTCTATATCTAAACGTCATTGACTAATGAGTGATCTTCGAACTTATGACAATTTTCAACAAAAATCTTACTTAATTGGATCAACTAACCATTTCGGGGAAGGAGGATATATCATTTTACCCTTTTGAAACTGACACCATATCTATAATTTAATTTATAAACAACATTAACTTCACAAATTCGTTTATCTTTTCCAAAATTAACATAATCAAACTAAACTACTTCAAATATTAATCATTCTACAAATTTATTCATCTTCTCCGGTCAACATCAATAAACCATCACCCACCACTTCGATCATCTTCTTTGATATCTTGTTTCCTAGTCTTAGAGATATAATCGAAATTTTGGTCATAACACGATAAGGATTGTTGTAATTTACCCAAGTCATATTTATTAGGGGTGTTCTTTTTTGGATTAACCAATTAACATGAGTCAAATTTCACTTGGGTTATTCGAATTGGTTATTTAGATATGGTTTGAGTTTTGGATGAAACCGAATAATGAATTGGTTTAATGGTTCGGTTTTGGTTTTGAACATCTGTAATCGGACCCCATCCAAAAACCGAATAAACATTTATTGTCCAAAAAACATTTCTAATTACATAATCTAAATAATATAAATAATATCATAATAGGTCAACTCCAAATCCTAATATACCTAATTATCCAAATACAATAATATAAATTGCTAATGGTTTAAATTGCAGTTGGGTAATATATTTATTCGAATAAAATAAAATAAAAATTTTAAAGTATTTTTATTTAGGTAATCCAAGATCGGACCTAATAAATAGAACTTTTATTTGGATGGTTTAGCTTGGTATGGATGTCACTATATTTTGTTTGGTTTTTGAATAGTTTATTAATTGACGAAAAAATCGGATAATTCAAACTGAATAATCTCGTTAACCCAAAACATGACAGGACGAACACTCCTAATATTTATTCTTTTTACTTCTTTAGAAAATAAAGTTTAATGTTAGATGTATTAGTTGAACTTCAAAAAATTCTTTATATGGTAAAGAAATTTATTTGGAATTAAAATATATATATTTAATTGATATTTATTAAATTTAATCTTTCAATAAAAATAAGGGAAAAAATAAAACATAAAGTTTATTATATGATTCATGACATGTGCTTGGTTTTTGAATAGATTAATAATTTGAATTTTTTTTTAATTGAAATGTTAACTAAAATATTTTGGTTTATTGGTTTTTGAAATAGAAAAGGAGAGTGGAGGAGATTTGTATGTTAGCATATCTTGGGGAAGGGTACAGGGAATCTATGTATCTATCAGTTGACAGTCCTCTGACTTCTTACACAAAATGAACTACTATCATCTATTATTCCTTTTCCCCCTAATTATTTTAGTTAGAAAAAAACACTTTTGATATTAAATAAGAAACTTTTAGTTTGAACTTTGAACTTATATGATACTAAATAAAGTTTAGCTTCGAGTTATTCCAACTGAAAACACATGTTTTGTTACCATTATAATGAAAACCATATCCAAATCAAAATCTCTCACATAAATTTTAATTTATTACTTTAATATCTTAAAAGTGTTATGAATAAGTATAGAATAGATATTAATAAAAGACATATTTAGCTAATTAGGAGATTGTTTCTTGGAGATGAATCCGCCTATATACTATAAATATAATCCTCCATTGTGAAATGAATAATACAAATCTTCTTTCCTTCTCCATTATCTTTTCTCTATTGTTTATTGTTTTGTTTATGGTTTCACAACACATTATCAGCACGCTTCAGATTTGAGTTAATGTTCGGGTCGGAATTTTATTCGGCAATGCTTGAGGTATCATGTTAAACTTTTTTTAATCATGAATTTGCATTAAGTACTATTTTATATGTCATTTGCTCTCATAATTACTGGACATGAAATGTATATACCATGGCTAATCGATTTGCTATTTAAAGTGGGCCGTTAATGCTTGCGGATTTTCATATGGAATATGTGTATTCGACATGAAATAGATAGGCTGATGCTTCTGATTATGGTTTAAACATTTATTGTTAATCATATTTGAGGTAACATGTTCTATGCTTGATCTTTTATTGTTGTTTCGGTGCTAGCTACGTATGCCTGATTAAGCGGTGAGTTTTTCTTTCCTTTACCTACGATTATTTTTTATTTTCTTCTGCCTTCAATATTTTATATGTCCAAAAGTATAGTTATCCCTAATGCTAAAGATGGCCAAGCGATAAACAAATAATATACTTATATATTAAAAGAAATTTAATTCAGATAAAGAAGTCCTTTAGATCATGTGTTCTAAAATATTTAAGGGTTTAATTGACTTTTAGTTGATATAAGCTTCTAGGAATTATAATCATTTTTTGATATGTGATTAATTATAATAATTCTTTGATATGTGATTATTTTCTAATGACATTTTCTGAAAATTGGTATATTTTAAACTATAACCAAATGACGGTTGCGAGGAAGGAAACAAATATAATATCCTTAAAGTTTACGATTTGATTCAAACAGGTAAATCTTAAATCTTTATTACATACCGATGTTGTATTATTTGTTGCTACAATTTCGTTTAATTAAATATGAATCTCGTATTATTCGTCAGCCTATGTTATTTAAAAGAGCTCAAAGAGATGCCTAATATTTATGATATCCGAAGAATTTGATGTTGGACCCATATTATTTGTAACCCTCATTGATCATTTATCCTTACTGATATGATGACTGACACTAACTGAAATCTGTGTCTAGTAAATATTCGATGGACGTATTTACCTTACCGACACTATAGATTTCCCATTAGGTGATCGGAACTAAAGAGAGCTTATAATAAACACTTATTAAACACCAGGGACTAAAAGATAAATACTCCTAACTTGAGTATCTATAAAAGGGACATAATAAACCCTTATTTGGGTTGGTCAATTTTATTATCATCACCATCTTAATCCTAAGAGTGTTTCTCTCTAATTCTCCATCCTAACACGATCGTCTCAATTTGGGAATCATCAATGGCCAACATGTTTAACAACATCACAGGATCATCAGGAGGTAATTGAATAACATGAATCAATCTTATTTTAATCCAACATGTGGTATTAGAGCCAATGGCTCGTGATTATCCATTGGTTCATGTTTATTTGTTGCCTATCCATTATTATTATGATTCTGCTAATTATCTGGCCGGCGATTTGTGTTTTTGGATGAAAAATGGTGATTTTTTGGACCTGGCGGCGGACAGCAACCATAATTTTCGACGAACTTCGTCCGTGCGGATGAAGGCTCATCCGTACGAACCTGATCTGTTCATACGTACGAATGAAGCCTCATACGTACGAATGAGTTTCTTGATTCGTGCGAACCTAACTTGTTCATTAGCACGAACCAAGGATTATCTCATGCGAACCTGATTTGTTCATACGCACAGATGAAGTCTCATACGTACGAATGTGTTGCTTGATTCGTGCGAACCTGAATTGTTCATTAGCACGAACCTGACTTGTTCATTCGCACGAACCTAACTGCTGATCCGTACGAACCTAGGCTTACATCCGTACGAACCTGGACTTACATCCGTACGAATCAACACTCATCCGTACGAATATAATCTCATCCGTACGGATGACTACAGACCCTAATTTGGTCGTTTTTTTAAAGAGTTTTACTAGTTGCCTTAAAGGGCTCAGCCCCTTGACCCCGCAAAGGGCGCTGCCCCTTGACC
The DNA here is from genome assembly GCA_910822075.1 of Senecio squalidus. Classification (NCBI taxonomy): domain Eukaryota; kingdom Viridiplantae; phylum Streptophyta; class Magnoliopsida; order Asterales; family Asteraceae; genus Senecio; species Senecio squalidus. The sequence goes on along the minus strand of CAJVGC010000590.1, from coordinate 65,842,821 downwards.
CCGCAAGGGGGCGCAGCCCCCTTGACCCCTGCTTTACTGTCGTGGTCACCTTATTTAGTCACCTTATTGATATGTGACCTTATTATACTTATGCACTAATATTCATGTTTTCATCTTTTGTTGCCCAAAGGTCAAAGGTGATTCCTATGATTGCATTTTTCCTTTAGCATAATAAACATGTAGGATATTAATTCTGCCCAAAGGTGATTTAATATACTTGTGTGCTTAAAAGGATTCTTATTATGCCTTAAAACACGACGTTCTATTTTGTTTCCCAAAGGTCAAAAGACAAACGTTGTGTTGCATAAACCTTATGCTCATTATTTTACTTAGATATTAGTTATTTCTGCCCAAAGGTGATGTAACATCTAAGTAGAGCCTTACTTTAGCTTATTATTTTGGTGTTTTTCAATAGGCTTACCTATCACTTAGCTTCATTACTTATATGGTCTTAGTCTCAGGAACATTACTATTAGGTCTACTTATTTTAGACATTACTCTAGTTCTATTACTTTAAGGGACATTACTTAGTCTGCCTTATATAGCTAACTCAGTCACTATAAAATCTTCTATAACTCGTATCATAAATCTAAATCCTCCTTATTCTCCACTACAGTACCAAACTTCGGCATTGAGGCACTTACTGGTGCTAATTTCACTTCATGGAAGGATCAACTTTACCTAACTCTGGGAATGCTCGACATGGACTATGCTATTCGCCATGATGAACCCGTTGCTATTACTGCTGAGTCTACTGCTACTCAGAAAGCGGACTTTGATAAGTGGGAAAGGGCGAATCGGCTGTCCCTAATGATGGTCAAGAACTCAATTCATCCCAGCATCCGAGGAGCTATCCCTGATAACAACAAAGTGAAAACTTACCTCACATCTGTTGAGGATCACTTTAAGGGATCGTCTAAGGCAACTGCGAGTAGTTTAATGCTACAGATGCTGACTCTTAAATATGAGGGTTCTAACGGTGTCCGTGAACACATAATGAAGATGGTTGACATGTCTCACAAGCTTAAGAATTTACAAATGGAAGTCTCAGATAATTTTCTTGTGCACTTCATAATGACTTCCTTGCCTGCTCGGTTCGACACTTTCAAAGTGAATTACAACGCTATGAAAGATAAATGGTCAATAAGTGAACTGATTGCTATGTGCGTTCAAGAGGAAGATCGTCTTAAGCACATTCAACCTGAAGCTGCTGTTCACCTTACTACCACTTCAAACCCCAAGAAGAGGAAAGGTAACTACAGTAATAAGACTGAGAATAAAGTCCAAAATCATGGTGCTGCTAACTCTGGCCCTAAATCCTCAAATAATAACTGCAAGTTCTGTCGCTCCAAAGGGCACGGACAGAAAGATTGCTCTAAATTCAAGGACTGGCTAGCTAAGAAAGGTAACATTCTTTATGTAATATTTGATTCCTTTACTACTGATGTTCCATTTAATAGATACCTTATATGTACCGAGAATTACTCGGAACCTTGTATCTATATCTAGACTTGATCTTGAAGGTTATGTAATTACTCATGGTTGTGGCAGGATCACTTTTACTCTTAATAATGAATTGTTTGGTTGTGGTTCTTTGGATGGATTACTGTATAAATTAGAACTAGATCATAATTTCTCACAGTCTTTGTTGTCTCTTAATATTGATGACATAACTAAAACAAAGACAAAATCACCTAAAAAAGCAGAGAATTCCTCCACATTGTGGCATAAACGTCTCGGCCACATCTCACGAGATCGCATGACACGACTCGTAAAAGAAGGAATCTTACCCTCTCTTGATTTTAGTGATTTTGAAACATGTATCAATGCCTTAAAGGCAAAATGGCTAAAGGGAATAAGAAAGGAGCCACCAGATGTTCCAACTTGTTGGAAATAATTCATACTGATATTAGTGGCCCCTATCCCGCATCAATAACAGGACATACATCATTTATTACATTCATTGACGATTATTCACGTTATATGCACCTTTATCTAATTAAAGAAAAATTTGAATCCTTACAAACTTTTGTCGATTATAAAACTTTGGTTGAAAACCAACTTGATCATAAGCTAAAAGTTGTCCGATCAGATAGGGGAAGTGAGTATTACGGTAAACATACTGATATTGGTCAAGCTCCTGGTCCTTTCTATAATTTTTGCAAGGAACAGGGCATAATTAACCAATACACCATGCCAGGTTCTCCTCAACAGAATGGTGTTGCTGAAAGGAGAAACCGAACTTTAATGGACATGGTGAGAAGTATGCTCGCCAACACTAACCTACCCAAATTTCTTTGGACTGAGGCCTTAAAAACAGCTGTTCATATACTCAATAGGGTTCCATCAAAATCTGTCCCTAAAACTCCTTATGAGATCTGGACAGGTAGGAAACCGAGTCTAAAATATATGAAAGTATGGGGCTGTCCTGCCGAAGCAAAAGTCTATAATCCTAACTTAAAGAAACTGGATTCTAAAACCCTTACATGTTTCTTTATTGGTTATCCCGAGAACTCAAAAGGTTATCGGTTTTACTGTCCTTCTCACTCTACCCGCATCATAGATACGCAACATGCCACTTTCCTCGAAAATTCAGAGATCAGTGGGAGCACGACAAATCCTGATTTAGATTTGCAAGAAGTACAAGAAGCGGGGGGAAACCACTCGTCGGTTATTATGATTCCTCCGATAACTCCTCTTGTACCCAACGCTGCTCCCGATATACCTGGATCTCCTAATGAACCGGTTGAACCTCCTATGCCTCCTAATCTAAACGCCGAAGAACCGCTTGTTCATGAAGAACCCGTAATTCAGCTCAGGAGATCATCAAGGGCTCGCAGAAACACTAATTTTGATGATTTCGAAACTTATCTGGCTGAAGTCGAAAACATTGGGAAACTTACTGATCCAACCTCTTACCGAGAAGCTATTAATAGTGATCAGGCCACTCATTGGATTGAAGCCATGATTGAAGAGCTCAAATCCATGGAGCGTAATGGCGTTTGGGTATTGGTTCCACTCACTAAAGGATCCAAAGTAATTGGATGTAAATGGGTGTACAAAACCAAATTAGACCCGAATGGAAACGTCGAACGCTATAAGGCCAGACTGGTTGCAAAAGGCTTTACTCAAAAGGAAGGAATTGATTATCAAGAGACCTTTTCTCCTGTCTCTCGTAAAGATTCCCTAAGGATCGTCATGGCACTCGTAGCTCATTATGATTTAGAGTTACATCAGATGGATGTCAAGACCGCTTTCCTAAATGGTGACTTGCAAGAAGACGTATACATGCAGCAACCTGAAGGATTTATTCCAGAAGGTAAAGAGCACATGGTCTGCAAGTTAAATAAATCGATATATGGGTTGAAACAAGTATCACGACAATGGTACCTTAAATTTGATGAAGTCGTAAAATCTGATGGCTTCATAAAGAATCAAGTGGATCAATGCACCTATCTCAAGATCAGTGGGAGTAACTTTATTATCCTTGTTTTGTATGTGGATGATATTCTGCTTGCAAGTAACAACTTGGATCTGCTACATGAGTCGAAGCGAATGCTTTCGCATAATTTCGACATGAAAGATCTCGGTGATGCCTCTTATGTTTTAGGTATCGAAATAAATCGAGATAGACGTAATGGTGTTCTAGGTCTTTCCCAAAGGGCTTATATTGACCGTATTCTAGAACGCTATAACATGCAGCACTGCACACCCACTGTGGCTCCGGTAGTTAAAGGGGACGTATTTGGACCTCATCAAACTCCGAGCACTGAAACTGAGAAGGCTGAAATGAGGATGATACCTTACTCATCTGTAGTTGGGAGCATTATGTACGCTCAGGTCTGTACTCGACCAGATATCGCTTACATCGCTGGTATGCTGGGGCGTTACTTATCTAACCCCGGATTAGCACACTGGAAAGCGGCTAAAAAAGGTTCTACGATATCTGAAAGGGACCAAAGACTACAAATTAACTTATAGAAGAAGTGACAACTTAGAAGTAGTAGGTTATTCTGACTCTGACTTTGCCAAAAGCAAAGAAGACCATAAATCTACTTCTGGGTATATTTTCATGTTAGCTGGCGGACCAATCTCTTGGCGGAGTCATAAACAGAAACTGACCACAACGTCTACTATGATGGCTGAATATGTTGCCGTTTATAATGCAACCTGTCATGGGATGTTGTTAAGGAACCTGATCAGTGGACTCAAACTCGTCAAATCAATCTCTAGACCATTGAAGCTTTACTGTGATAACTCAGCTGCTGTAACTTTCTCGAACAGTAACAGTTCGACTGGCGCTGGGCTGTATCTCGACACAAAGTATCTGTTTGTAAGCGAACGGGTTGAGGAAAATGCTCTTTGTGTTGAGTACATAAGTACACATGACATGCTAGCGGATCCGATGACCAAAGGTCTTCCTCCTAATATATTCGTAGGACACGTGTCGAATATGGGGCTTACAAAAGACTTAATTTAATAGCATTGTTGTCCATTATTTACACCTTATGCGCATAACTGTGTTGGACATTATTATAACAAAAATTTGTCTTAGTTGGTCTATCATTGCTTATTCAGTTTCGAATTTGAGTCATAGTTTGACTAGTGGGGGTCCTGAGTAGATGTTCTTCTCTACGACTGTACTTATCAACTATGATTTCGGTTTTAAACAAAATGAGTATTATCTCGTACGGACTTATCAATACTCATAGATAAATGATCTACTCGGTCAAGTGGGAGAATGTTGGACCCATATTATTTGTGACCCTCATTGATCATTTATCCTTACTGATATGATGACTGACACTAACTGAAATCTGTGTCTAGTAAATATTCGATGGACGTATTTACCTTACCGACACTATAGATTTCCCATTAGGTGATCGGAACTAAAGAGAGCTTATAATAAACACTTATTAAACACCAGGGACTAAAAGATAAATACTCCTAACTTGAGTATCTATAAAAGGGACATAATAAACCCTTATTTGGGTTGGTCAATTTTATTATCATCACCATCTTAATCCTAAGAGTGTTTCTCTCTAATTCTCCATCCTAACACGATCGTCTCAATTTGGGAATCATCAATGGCCAACATGTTTAACAACATCACAGGATCATCAGGAGGTAATTGAATAACATGAATCAATCTTATTTTAATCCAACATTTGAGGATTTATTTTTTGTAAAACCATAAAATCCTTTAAGTATTAAATTATTATTTGACCATCATATGTTTTGTTTCGGAATTCTTTAAAATTTGTTTGCCTCTTCCAAATATTTGCGCCGATTTTTATATCTTCTTTCAATGAATTTTTACAAAAGTTAAATTAATATTTGTAACTTATTTTATCAGTTTGATCATATTAATGATATTTATTGTTTAAGATATGGAAAGGAAATTAATAGGTTATTTATTTATTTTTAAAATAACTCCAAAAGAGTTAAGTATATCTTGTCATTATAATATCTTAAGATTTGAAATTAGAAGATGAACATAAATCCGACATTTTTGATATCTTGAGTTGAGACTTTGAGAAAAAGGGTAAAAAGGAAATAAGAGTAACATGCAAAATTTGAGTTACATGTATTATTGCAAGTTTTGAATATTTGTATCTTTTATTGATTTTATGATTTAGTTAAGCACGTTAATGATAATTTTGGATATATGAAAAATCTTATTTAGTGAATAGGTGATACTAAATACTTGTTTGAGATTATATCACTGGTATAAGTAATGTTTCTTTCTCGATAGTTTTATATGCTAATGAGTGTATTATGTCAGATAGTTTGTTAAGATAAATTGTGTAGCAACATTGAGAAAATATTATTAAGCAAAATATTTGAAGTGATATTTGCTTGTGGTCATTAAAAATAACGAGGATGTAATGAAAAATTATGAACACGTCCAATTATTTTTGTTCCATTTCCATAAGTGAATTTATACTCTATTTTATAAAGTGATGGCAATATATAATTATAATTATCTATGTGGAGGTTGAGTATATAGATGTATATGAGTTAATTAACATGGTGATAGTGGCCGGTTGGCTACTATATAAAAGTTGAAATAGAATTTGATATATGGCTTCCATGCTAGTTGAAAAAGTTATGTAAACGTATAAACATGGTATTGTGTTATTCATGTTAGTATGATATAATGTATCTTTAGTTTTCATGTTGTGCTTTAGACAGTATTGGAAACAAATTAATGACAGTGTTAGTATATTAGATGTCAAATTTATGATTAATATAATGTAAACAAAGTTTGAATTGTTATGTCAAATAGTTGGTTGTGCAGCTCCGTAATTACGCTTATGTAGTAGCGGTATAAATATTTTAATCATTTTTGTTATTATAGACATGATTGGTTTATTATATCTACTTATTTTTGAACGAGTGGCAACAGTATGAGATAAAATTTATGATACTCTGTAAAACTCGTAATAAATGAATTCACCTGAGTTGATATAGTTTTAAATCGGTGAATATATTCTAAAATGAGTATTATATTGGATATATTATAAGATTAATTGGTAGCTCATGAAGAGCAGATATAATATTTCAGTAATTTCTCATGTATTATATGACATGAAACCTTAGAGTGGAATTGAAGCACATATGATTATAAACCAGAAGTTTATGGACGGTGATTATTTGGTCATAAACCCGAAGTTTTTGCACCGTGATTTTTTGGTTATAAACTTGAAGTTTATGGACCGTGGTTATTTAGTCATAAATCAAAAGTTTATGTACCTTGATATTTTATGGATTGACATGACTGGTTATACCATCTCGAGTCAATGATTATGCGAATATATAAAAGAATCAGAAGATTCTTAAAACGTATGATTTTACATGTGTTGGTTCTATCAAAAGAAGTTAACTAAATTGTCAACTAGAGTAGGGACTACATCCCATATTTTTGAAAATTATAAAAGGGATATGAATATGCTACACACCCATATCATGGAGCATTTAGAGTTTTAAAATCGATGCATCGTCTAAATGTCCATCAAGTCGCAAACTGAAGTTTGCATGATTAGTGACTCAGCTAATGAGACAACGAGCACATTATTCCAGATTATCATATTCTTTTTGGCAATAGTGGTGAATATACTTCACAATTTTTTTTCTAAATGATTATTTCAGATTATCATATTCTTTTGATCTTCCATGAGATGCCATTTTCGTAAAGAGAATTGATAAAAATCGATTAAGTAAAGCTTTTAACAAAGCACTACTTCCCCAAGGTGGGCGCCAAATTGTTTTGACCAAAACTACCTAAGGCAATTTCGTGATCAAACTAGTTAAGTGAGGTAAGGTGTTGTGGTAATCTGATGAGTGATCACAAGATAATTTTATGAAAGTAGTTAATAAGTGCGTAAAAAGTAAATGAACATTGGGGTGTACGAGGAAAGCCCTTAATCCTTTTGGATTGCCGGCATAAAACCGCGGGAAGGGATAATAATCCCTTGCCTTGTTGATAAGAAAAGTAACGATTACATAAATGAGCACAAAAGATCGATTCTAAGTGTTTGTGTTGTAATTCAGGTGAGTATTCCGATGTTACTGTGTGTTTTCCTGTATCAATCATTGCCTCTATTTATAGAAAAAAGAAAATAAAAACTATAGCGAAAAAGGTGGGATCGTCCCAGTTCGGAGATATCCGGGATCCTTCATGGACTATTTCTTCAACGTTCTTTTCAAGTCTTTAAGCTTTGACTCGGACTTAGTCTTTAACGGCTATAATCATCTGATCGTGATACCTGCGAACACAAAAGTATAACATATAGAAGAATGATAATAAATAGGATTAGTGATCATAAACTTGTATGTGATCGTGATCACGTGATCATGTAGTCTGGTCATGATCCTTAGTTAGCCTACAACTAACTGTGATCATAGATGGAAATTATACCCATAACATTAACTACAAATAATATCTTGTTTGAAATTAATATACTAAATTTGAAGAAGGAAGTTAGGTATAAAATTTGAAATTAAAATACCAAGCGCACGCCACCACCAAACATCTAACCATGCAAAATTAACAAATAGAATAATTAATCCAATTGTACTTAAGAAGAAAAAGATCAAGATGGAAAATAACCCTTATAAAATGAAAACACATAAAAAATATTTTAAAAAAAGAGATCCGTCAATTCAGATTTAATATGCAACAAACCAATTAAGAAGAATTCCGAAACATATTAAAAATGAGAAGTAGGGAATTAAAGATAAATTTATTTATAAATCTTGTACCGTGCAGTTAAGAATAAGAATTATAAGTTAATAAAATATCGAGATATTAAAATTGCAATAACAAAAATATCACATACCTTGAACCATTTTTTTTTCTATTATCATCATGCATCCACTAATACTTGTTTTATCTGCTCAAAACAAAACTCTAAATCAGTATTAATGAAGACAGAAATGAAAAATCGCTGATAAAAAATAATCAAGTTATAAAAAAAACGAAACAAAGAAACATTAGTATTATGCAAAAAAAAAAATTAAGAACATGGTAATCAAATATATATAATATACAATCACAATAAGATAATACTCTTACCCTCAATGATCAATTTTCAACGAATCCTAAAATATCATAAATAAAAACACATAAATAAGATTCTAATAATAAAACCGATGATAAAAAAAAAGTAATTCAACCAGAAAAAAGTAAGAAAGATATTGAGAAAATAGAGAAAAAAAACTATCGACTTAAGATTAAATTTAGATATGTAGAGATAGAAAAAAATTAAATGAGAACCTAATGATATAGTGAGAAAATTTAAATTTTAAACTTGTTTAATGACAATTTAAATATTCAAATATTAAATATGCTAATTTACATATCAATTAGTTTTACTAATTATTTTATATCTTTAGTGTTTATTATTAAATTAATATTACGTCATAACATATTATTATATCATTATATATTTAGTATCATACTTGAAATACTTATAAAAATTTATATTAATATGATATAAAACTGAATTAATTAAATAAGTTTATAGATAGTTGATAGTTTATATAATGTTATATTAAATAAATAGAGATTTACATTCATGTCCTTACAAAATTTTAATATTACGTCAATTTCCTTAAAAAAATCAAAATTACGTTAATATCTTTCCAAAAAATGAAAAAGTCTCATATATATCCAAAATAATAAATTAATAATACTTAAATGATTTTAATAATTTAAATTATTGAATAAGTAAATAAAACTAATCCAAATGTTTATTTAAACAAATATGTCAATGAAGAATCAAATACCGAATTAACTGAATAAATTAAATTAATGAAGAAATTGTTTTAAACATATATTACAAAACATTAATCAATCAAGACTAGAGAATTTTGCAACCTTTTTATTCCGGTTAATGTTCAAAATTATAGAAATCAATCTTTTTTAAATATGTATTGCGAGTATATGAAATTGAGATACATTGGTTAATGTTGGATTAAACCTAATATATTTGAGTAAAAAATTTAATTAATATTTAGATAAATAATTTAAATATTAAAATCATTTAAATATTATTAATTTATTATTTTGGATATATATGAGAATTTTTCATGTTTTAGAAGGATATTCACGTAATTTTGATTTTTACAAGGATATTGATGTAATATTGAAGTTTTGTAAGGACGTGGATGTAAATCTCCCTTAAATAAATAAGATTATATAAAATAAAGGGCTAATGGCAAATATATGCCTTGAACTTGTCACCGAATTCTATTGTGTACACCGGATTCACAGATGTTCTATTGAGTACCATATGGTGACTATTTTATTCTTTTGAAGACACAAGGCAACCGTTTACCTTCAAAAATCTACGTGTAACAAGTTAATGTCCACCTCAGCTTCCACGTAGGATATTTTGTCCACCTAAGCTTCCACCTACTATTTTATTGTTATAAACCCTAATTTTCAACCCGTTTTTTCCCAAAAAACCTAAATGGAGATTCCCCGTTTTTGTGACTGTGGATTCGAAATCCACCCTCGTAAATCTTGGACAAGCACGAATCAAGGAAGGAGATTCATCAGCTGCCCCGTAATGGTTAGTTTGTTAATTTTTTATTTTGCCCCAAATTGATTTCAACACAAAAGCGTAATCCTTTTTACAATTAACAGGATAAAGAAAGGAAATGCAAGTTGTATATGTTTATTGACGAAGAAATCCGTAATCCTTATTACAAGAAACTCCTATTTAATCTTCATGTTGAATTGCAAAGACGTAGGGGAAGTATTGGAAATGCAGCTTATGAAGAGATTAAAGATTCAAGGTTGGAAATGAACAAGATGATGCATGAGTTGGCCTATGCAAAGTCAAAGATTGTGGTGTATGAAAAATTGGTTGTGATTTTGTTGATTGTTGTTGTATTTTTAGCAGTTGGATTAGGTTTTTTCAGCAAAATGATGTAAAGAACAAATTGTTGTTGTAATGTGTTTTGTTTTAGCAATTATGATAGATTGTGAATTGTAATGACCTTTTTTCCTCTTATATTTGGTAATAAACAATAGCAACTTGAAAATGGTAATAAACAACACAACACTAACTTGAAAACGGCTTATACAGCCAACTGCATCCATAATTCTTCTACACCAAAATTGCTAATTGGATTATAAACGAACTGCATCCTAAATACCTACTGCATCCTAATATGTTAATCCTAAATATTACACAACCTAAATACCATAGTGTTTACAAACATCCAATTGTACCAAAAGACATTGTTTTTGAAATTCCACACAACCAATTACATATTACTTTGCAATCTCAATTGCATTCTATTCCTTATCTCCTGGTCCCTAAACTTGCTTTCCCAGCTTTCTTTTCATGATTCTTTCGCTTGGTCTTCTCATCTTCACAGCTTTCTTTGTTGAGCTATTCTTCTGCTTCTGTTGTGGTGTTTCCTCTTGTGAAGACTGACTGAACACTGGTTCCTGGCTTCCCAAAGGCAACTCCTCACTATCATCCACCATCTTGTCCTCAGTTTCAGTTCCAACATTACCTTCTACAGCAGCATGTACATCTTCTTGAGTAATTGGCAATGGAAGTTCAGGAGGCCACACAGGGACTGGGACACAGTTCTTACCTCTCCCTTCATACACTTCACCTGTAACTGGATCAGTACATAAGCCATTTCCCCACCAATAGGTAAAGGTCTTTTAATAGGACCTAAGTAGTAAATATAGTCAATACACAAGCCATTTCACTACTTTAACCAACATGATACTAAATTCATACCTGTCTCATATTTTGCATTTGGCCTTGGGACACCTGGAGCACTTGTTACACCCAAGCCTACACCCAAGCCTACACCTTTCTTTGCCCCATTTGATGAACCTATGAAGAAATTTTCTGGATTTGACCCACCAGCAAAAATACCTTGAATTGGTCCAGCTCCCATCAATTCATCAATATGTTTCGTAAATAGTAGAATATTTACCTGTTTTATCACTCCCTCCCAAAAACCCTCCGGTTCTCTTTTCACTCAAACCCTCCCGTTCTTCCACTCGATTTCTCTTTTCACTAAAAAAATTCTTTCTTTTGTCTGTTACAAATCTCAAGTTTGATTCCATTATGAGGTAATTTTTAATCGTAAAATTAGGGTTTTTTTTGGTTCGATTATTTTATTTAATTTTTTTTTGTTTCTACAGGATGGGATCTGTGGAAGGTTATGAACTAAATGTTTATAACGATGGAGCATTTTTTTATAATCCCTTCAGGTATGACGGAGTAGAGATACCGGTGTATGATCCAAAAGTTGGGTTTGATGAGTTATGTGAAATTATTAAAAAAGCTACTGGAAACCCTTTATCCGGTCTCTATTACACCTGTCCGGGACAGAAACCAAAAGATGCGTTGTTCAAGCTTTCCAATGACTATGAGTTCTTATGATGTATGACATTGCTTACTGTTATGGAAAGATTGATGTATATATGGATCACTTTGATGACGAAGAAGACATTACCAAGTATGTAACAGACATTCTAAAGCCACCTGAAGATGAACATGAAGCTTCGGTTATTGACAACCTAGAAGATGCACCTGATGATGAACATGAACAGCCAGCTGAAAAACAAGAAGTAGCTGACAGTGATACAGAAGATGAGGACTATGTTCTGAAGCCTGGAGAAGATGATAGTGATACAGAAGGTGATGCTGCTTTTATTGACTTTCTGTCTGAAGATGAAATTGAGCTTAAGGAGGTAAGAACAAGAAGGGCTGAGGAGAAAAAGAACCCAAAGACAAGAGAGCAGCCTCAATTGGGAAAATTTGCAGGGAATAAACAACCTGATATGTATGAAACCATTTGTGAGCATGAGGAGTTTATGACAGAACTTAGTAGGAAGATGAAAGTTAGTGATGACAATGATCTAGATCCATTTAAATCTGTTGCACATATTGACAAGTACCCAATCCATGATACTCAAATGCATTGGAAGCTTCAGAAGGCACAGCTGCTGAAAAATTTAAGGAATGTATGACCTTTTATGGACTGTCAAATGGATACAATATTTACTTCTCAAGATGTAGTTCAAGCCAGATAGTGGCTAAGTGTGGATATAGACCTCCAAGACTTAAAGATCCATCCAAAGGTAAACAAAGGAAACAAAAAAGGTATCCTGATCTAGTTAAACAATACTCCAAAGTGTCCATTTAGATGCTATGCTAGGACTATGAGGACAGAAGAGTCGTTTCAGGTTATTTCTTTGGTTGAAGTTCATACATGTGTTAGGAACTTTAGATTTGGATCTCTTATTAACTACAAGTGGATTGGTAGGCAGTTTGGTGACAAAATTAGGTCTAACCCAAGTATTAGATTGGTTGACATTGCTGATTTAGTCATGAAAAAGTATAAATGCACTGTGACTTTAAACCAATGTAGAAGGGCCAAGGAGTATGCAACAATTGAGTATGAAAAGTCATTAGAGGAACATTATGGGATGCTAAGATCATATGCTGATGAGTTGCTTACTAGTAATCCAGGATCAACAGTTAAAATAGGTGTCACAGTGAATCCAGATGAAAAGGTTTATTTTGATAGGATTTACATATGTTTAAAAGGTTTGAAAATGGGGTGGATTAGGGGTTGTAGGAGGATAATTGATTTGGATGGTTGTTTTTTGAAAAGTCCAAACCAAGGGGAATTATTGACAGCAATTGGAAGGGATGGAAATAATCACATCTTCCCTATAGCTTGGGCTGTTGTCAATGTGGAAAACAAGGATAATTGGAGTTGGTTCATTCAGTTGTTGGCTGAGGATTTGCAGATTGAGGGTGGTGCTAGTGTAACCATAATGTCAGATCAACACAAGGTATGTGGTTCATTAAATTGTCATGCTTACTAGTATATTATTAACCACATGTTTTCATATTATTAACCACATGTTTTATAATGCAAAGGGTTTGATGGAGGTTGTCAAGACTGTCTTGCCATATGCAAAGCATAGGCAATGTGCAAGGCACATTTATGAGAATTTTAGAAAGCAATTTAGTGGTTTGGAATTTAGAAGTCTTTTCTGGTCTGCTTCAAAGTCATCATATCCTGTGCTATTTAAGAAGATTATGGACAAAATTCACCAACCTAATCCAAGGGCAGCAGTTTATTTACTTGAGAGGGATCCAAAAACATGGTCAAGGGATTTCTTTGCATTGCATAGAGGTTGTGAAGCAGTAGAGAATGGCTTCAGTGAGTGTTTCAATTCAGTTATTGTGGCTTTAAGGAACAAACCAATCATCACCATGTTAGAGGCTATAAGAGTGATTGTGATGGAAAGGATGAACACAATGAGAAAGCTATGCTTGAAGTGGGATGGTGCAATCTTTCCAGCAATTCAAAATAAACTGGAATGGTGCAAGGATCAACACATGTTCACTCTTTAACATTGGTTTAACTTTTTTGTATTAATATTTATAGTATTTTAATATGGTTTTAATCATAGGTTTTGGCTTCCTATGTTCTGTGGAGGTTATGAATGGAAGGTTAGACAGTGCAATAAGGGATTTAAGGTTAATGAACAACATAAAACATGCAGCTGCAGGATGTGGCAGTTATCTGGTGTGCCTTGTCCACATGCATGTTCAATGATATTTGCCCTGCATAAAAACCCAGAGGATTACGTGGCAGATTGGTTCAAAAAGACAATGTACTTGAATGCCTACAAAACATACTTGAAACCTGTTGGTGGGATGTCAACTTGGAAACCAAACAACATGAACAAGCCTCTTCTACCACTACCAAAGAAAATGCCAGGGAGACCAAAAAAAGAAGAGGATTAGAGCAGTAGGTGAGGGGGGCAGTGCCACAAGAATTTCAAAGGTTGGAACAGTTATTACATGCCATAATTGTTGGCAAACTGGTCATAACAGAAAGGGATGTACAAATGACCCTGTTACACCACCTAAGAAGGACATGAATGTTGGTTCTGCTCCAAGCATGCATGCAGATGGTTCAAGCATGCATGCAGTTGGTTCAGGCATTGGTGGTAGTGATGAGGCTAGTTCAAGCATGCATGCAGTTGGTTCAAGCAGTGCTGGTTCTACTACAACCATGCAGGTGGGAAAGAAGATATGTTACACAACATCATACAGGTATGTTTTTAGTACAAAACAAACTATGTTCAGTGATTACTATTGTACTATTTAGAAAACATATTGATGAATTGATGGGAGCTGGACCAATTCAAGGTATTTTTGCTGGTGGGTCAAATCCAGAAAATTTCTTCTTAGGAAACATTGGGATTATAAGTGGTTAGGTTAAATTCAAAAAAGTAAACCATGGTTAGGTAATGGTTTGGGAGGGCGGGTTAAATGAGATGGCATCTACGTGGCAAAATGGAACGGGCAACCGATATAAAAGGTTACTTGTGTCTTCAAAAGAATAAAATAGTCACCATATGGTACTCAATAGAACATCTGTGAATCCGGTGTACACAATAGAATTCGGTAACAAGTTGGAAACATATATTTGCCATTTGCCCTAAAATAAAATAAAAGTGTTACATATATAAATTATCTGATTTAATGTTATATTATTATTAGATAAAAGTTTATGTCATATAATAAATAAAATCATTAGTAAAATCCGTTAACAAAAGTTAAAAAATATATATATATTAATTAGAGGCAATTCATATCATTAAATATAATTTATAAAAATGGTAAGAGGCTAAGGGGTCTTTTGTTTTTTCTGAATACTTAAGTCTGAAATCTGAAGACCAGTTCTGAATGATAAGGGGCAGTGTCTAAAACCTGAAAGCATAATCAATAAGACTGTTTGAAAAATAGTCTGAACATTTTTATTTTTTTATTTTTTTCTTTTCTCTTTTGGTTCCTTTTATCATTTTTTTAATGATATTAAACTAGCTAAATGGCATAAAAACAATAACAAATAATTGAATGTAAAAATTTATCAAAAAAAATATCTCTATATTACAAAACAATTGGTTTCAACAATAATACCGAATATTAATAAAATATTAGTGAAAATATTATAACAAGCAAAATACGATAAAAGGAGGAAATGTAGTACTTTTTTCTTCGTAAACTAACATGATAAAAAAATTTCTATCAATTATTTTTCATTTTAATAATTTATCCAGTTATTTTTCACGTAAATTAATCATAACTATTCAAACCATTGACTTTTTTTTACCCTTTTAAATCAATGTAAATAATTATATAAATATATATATATATAACGTATGTAACATTTATTAAAAAAATCATACGTTAGTTTAAACTTAAAATAACGAGATTTTAAATTAAAATATATATATAATAGTAACCGACTCAAATTTTTTTAAATAAAAACTAGATAAATATAAAACCTAAGTAACAATTAATTTTATTGATTGAAATACCAGTTTTAAACAATACACTAACAAAGACGTGAGCTTTAGTTTTAATAAGAGGGATTCAGACTTAAAATTAGGCTTACTGAATAAGAGGAAAATAAGTGATACTAAGATCTTAATCAAATAAAAATTCAAAACATCTTATTTGATTTTCCTCTTATCGAATAATACAAATAGACTATTTTAAGATCTTAATTGAAAAAACAAACGAAATGAATTAATTCAAATAAGGACCAAAGTTAAACAAGTGTGAAAGATTAAAATTTGAGTTTAACATCTTAGGGACTTATTGTTTTAAATCATAAGTTTGGTTAAATAAATGAGAGTATCTAAATGTCAAAAACAGTTATATTACTTGAAAAGATGAGAGGCCTAGTTATCAGATTTGAAAATATAAATGATATTTATTAATATATATAGACACTACTAGAAAGGTACTGAATTAAATTACAAACAAAAATCCGCATCAAAATCTTTAAGACACAAACACTTAGATTGTTCTAATTTAAGTGTCAATTTTTATAGTTTAACCAATCATATGAGTTTTAGTAGCTAAAGATGGTATTTTATCGTTAATACTTAACATATCTAAAACTATATGCATTTTTTAATTGATAGAAAAGTTATTATCTTCAAAATATTTTATAATTAGAGACCGGGAATAATAAGCTAGTCTGCGCCTTATACCTCATAAAACACCTCATTTGGTGTTCCGAAAACATGCCATGTACTCGACAAACAATCCTCATATATGACTGGTAAATTTTGGGTTTCGAATTTCCTGTTAGAGTTTCTTTGCCATCCCTAAGTATAACAAAACAATGTTTAAAATCGATATTGTCTTTCAAAAGAGAATCTTTTGCTTCTAAAGAGAAAAAGGGAGAAAATGAATATGTACCTCTGTCTTTTGGGAGTAGTACCATCACAATACATTACATTTCCCCCTTATATTAACAATACTTGACAAAACGAGTCCCTTGACTAATTGGTCCAACCAAAAACATTTTTTCATTTATCAAATTTTGTAGTTTTCTGTTTGGTCATTTTTCAACCAAAGTTCATCTTGTCGCCTTTTGCATTGTCTCTTTATGCTTTTTCAGTCACATTCTTTTCAAGATTCCATTACATAAGTCAAACTCTCCTAAACCCACCCCCCGCGCCACACCACCATCCTATAGTTAATCACAGCACTAAACACACACACGCACACACCCCCTACACACACACACACACACACTATTGGGGTCGATCACCAACCAATATATATAAACAAAAAAAATCAAATGTAATACAACGATTTGGGTATCCACAAACGAAAACCCTCTAAAGATTGATGAATTACAAAATGTTGACGCACACCGCTTAAAACTCTTGACTCTATCATTAATTTTTTTTGCTAAGTTTTTTTTTTATTCTCTTCTAGAATTATATTAAACCTACAAAATATCATCTATTTATATAAGCTAAAACAAATCTCTTATAATTTGGAAATCTATCAAATTAAAACTCCTTACTTTCCAAATAAACTTATTCTCGAGGTTAACTTGCTCTACAAGGCTTGTATTATTATATTTTAGGAAATTAAGTTCAACATTAACAAATCCTTCATTGACTCAAATTTCCTAAAACTTCATCTTTATCTGAGAAATTCACTCGTTTCTCGTTCTTCTTCTTGTTCTCTTTATTGGTCCGCAATGAGTCCTCTTTTGCAATGATTCCCCCTCTAAGAAACATAAATTCTTCAAATTTTTCCACCCCGTGAAGAACTAGTTTATCTCTTTCGTAAACTTTGCAAGTATCTTTCCTTCCAACATAAAGGTAACCACAAGACGTCAAAAATCCAAGTGAAAGTATATTCCTAGTCGCACCCGGAACATACTTCACATTCAAAGCGGTTCTCACACTTCCATAATGAGGCTTGAAGCGTATACTCCCAACACCTTCAATCTTCATACTTTTCTTGTTACCCACTTTGATCTCGCCAAATTGTCCCTTACCATTTGATGTTTCAAACATAGCTCGATCATTGCAAATATGATATGACACTGCATAATCTAACACCTACTTTGGTTTTTCTACCTTCAAAATTCCCTTGTTTGGAGTTTTTGTCAACATAAACTCATCATCACAATTAGCAACCACATTCGTCTCACCATCATCACCCTTAACCTTTCTCTTCGAACCTCGTAAGCTCTTCAAATCTTCACGAAAATGAGGACACTGAATCTACATATGACCTTTCTCACCACAATGGTAACACTCGACATTACTCATGTCTCGGTCTCCTCGCACTCGAGACTTTGAACGTCCTCTTGAACTACTACGGTTAAAGCCTCGTCCTCTTTCAGAATCATCAGCATATAATGATTTATTCCCACTCGAGAAACTATCATTCCCCGTCATTCTTTCATTATCCCGCAACGCTTTGAGCACATCTTCAAGTGTCAAACCACTTATACAACTTTGGCAACAAGGATTTCTCATCATCTTTCAACACCTTTTTCATATTAGACAACCCACAAACTAATTGATTAAAATAGTTAATATGATCAAACAAATATCCTTCTTCTTCGAGTTTAAATGAAAACAAATCCATCTTCAGGAATAGTCGATTCGTCAACGACTTTGAAGCATAAATACTCGTGAGCTTATCCCAAATATCCTTGAGTGTTTTCTCCTACAAAACACTGTATTTAATCTCTGGAGCATGTGCCAACCTTATTTTACTCAAAGCTTTCTTTTGCGTCGTCTTCCAAATATCATATTTCATCTATTTCGGTTGTGCCTTTTGTAGAGCTTCATCAATACATTGTTGTACCAACAAATCTTCAATAGTCATCTTCCAAAGCGTAAAATCTATCTTCCCATTGAACATCGGGATCGAGAGCTTTGATGCATCACTAGTCATCTTTAATCGATAACTATCCACAACAAAACAACCCTAGAACAATAAAAAAAAACTAACAAAAAATTTGCTCCGAAAAATAACTCACCAAAAAAAGATCTTTGAAAAATAATAAATCGTTGTAATAAGATCGAATCAAAAATCTGAACGGTGAAAACGTAGATCTAGGTTAATACACACAGTGACAATAACCAATAAACGTAAACAGAAAAATCAAACACAACACAACGATTTAGGTGGTTCACCTTCCCAAGGTTAATCTACAAACGAAAAACTTACTAAAGATTGATGAATTACAACTTGGAGACGAAAAACTCTCGATACTTTTGAATATCCTCACACCACTCTCAAAGGTTGATTACAATAACTAAATCCGCTCTCTTCGTTATTTTATCAATGAGACCACCACACAAGACGAAGGGAAACGACTCCCTATATTTCTCTCAACCTCCTCACCTAAATCCTTAACATATGACTCCTATTTATAGGATACAAACTTGTTCTCCAAGTTAAGTTATTCACCAAGCTAACTTAATTAACAGTTCACTCAATTATATATGGAAACATACAAAATATAATTTAAAACTATTTTAGGTAATATGAATTGTCAAACCCCGCTAAAGCGGAAACACGAGGTATGAAGAGCAATGATAACACAACACAAGACATAGATAAATACAAACGTTTTTAGTAATATAAACAAAAATTCATAGTTACATCGTTTACAAAATATAACCATAGTATCGACATTTTTAAATAAAAGTCCAAAATGACACG
This sequence comes from Senecio squalidus, assembly GCA_910822075.1. NCBI lineage: Eukaryota > Viridiplantae > Streptophyta > Magnoliopsida > Asterales > Asteraceae > Senecio > Senecio squalidus. The sequence continues at coordinate 65,823,253 of CAJVGC010000590.1, read as the reverse complement.
ATTCCTGATCTCCGATACGACTTGGGTGACCCGATGAGCATGCTAGCGATGAGGTAATTCTTACATATTATTTCCTGAAAAGCATGAAAAAGTGTCAACTACGAAAACGTAGAGAGTGAGTTACAGTTTAAGTGTTTATGATAAAGATAACGAGTTTTCTTCACAAAAAAACATATATATGACTAATTGTATAACAATTCAATTTGTTGGTTCGTAAACATGTATCGTATAAGTGATGGTGATTGTATCTGATGGTAACTAAAAGCATTGGCCTAATATAAGTATATGCGATCACAACTAAACCAATTTAACCGACCGCGAGGCTCCTTTCCCCGCACTATCTATGAGGAGAAACAAGTAATAATATGCACCCTAGTTGCCACTCAAGGTGTGGAACGGTTATTTCCTAAATAGCGCTATTCATATTATTCGCGGTTTTAGCAAAAGTTAATAGTGTGTGTTGGAGCATAAAAGGAGTAATGGCTGAAGCTTCCAAATATTCTTCATCAAGTGTTGTGTATAATTATTTAGTTCGGGTGAACATTATTCATCACCCGAACTAAAACATAGTTAGGACTTTCATGAAGATTTTAAGTCGGGTGAACTAATTCTTCACCAAAGTTAAGTTCAAGTTTACCCAAACTAAAAGTTAAATAAAGTTTTGTTTATTTGTTCACCCGAAGTGTTTTTAAATAAATATAAGGGTTGATATAATGTAATAAATAGAATGTACAACCTACAAATAGTGGTGATAGTAGTTCTTTTGGAAAGAGTTTAAGTGTAAAGTAAGATTATCATATGTAACAAACTTTCCCGCCATTTAAAGCTTTTGAATAAATAGTTCCATTACTGATTTCTTATTGATTCATTGTTCTTATTACGTTAACTCAATTCATTAACTCGTGATTCCGCCACCTGCTAGTGATTCTACACATAGGATTGTTGCTTTAAAGATTGATCGGACATGACAAGTGGTATCAGAGCTGGAAATCAAATCTAATTTGATTCATCTTAGTTATCAGAAGACCCTAAGGCAACAAGTGAACAAGAGTTACAACGCGTTACGAGTAGGAACGAAATGAAAAACAAAGAAAATGAAATCTGCCCAGAAGACCCGCCCGGGTCACGGAGTTCACTCAATTCAGTTTGTGCATGAAACCAGGCCCTACCGGGCCATGCAGAGAGACGAGAAAAATACCTTTTTCCTTGCCAAACGATTCCAACCGAGCACTCACTTACTGAAATGAATCCAAAAAATCACCAATTCAGATTCACAAAGGTGATGATACATGAACGAACGGATTTTGACAATATAAGAGTTTGTGAGAACTTACCAACGATTTCTTCGAACGAAAAGCACTCGTGTTGAACGGATCATGATTCCAGGGACCTCAATACTTTGGGATGAACATGCAACAAAAGATATGTGAGATTCAAGCTTGGTAGAAACGAAAACGAGGCAAAAAGGTGTCAAACACCTAATCTGCCAAGAGCCCGCCCAGAAAAATGGCCCGGACGGGTGGCTCGCTGTGGCGATTTTTGTGTTTGACACTTTGAGATCTTGCTTGTTTTCGAGTGAAATGGACATGCAACTCCAAAAATAAGCTTGATAGAGTATAAGAATGGGTCTTACTAGTGGCAACGTGACTTTGGAGCTCTTGATGACGAGAATAATGATGATTTCGGTTGACAAAGGTGGTGGAGATGATGGTAATGGATGGAAATGGTTGATGGTGGTGGTGTTCTTGTGGTTCTTGCATTGAAATGCTCTAGAGTTGGGAGGGTTTGATGGGAGTGTAGAGAGAAAATGAGTTTTGTGTGTGTGTTTGAAGTGAGAGAGATGAGAGGGAGTGAGTGAGTGTATGGAGAAATGAGAAATGAGAAATGAGGTGGGTGAGGGTTAGGTGTTGGTTTTGGGCAGGGATTTGAGTGTTCTCACGTGTATATGGCCTGCAACATTCACCACCCCAAGTGCCCAATAGGAATTTGACAACAATTTCGTTTTTGCTTTTTTCTCGGCCTGACCCGCCTGGGCCCATTTTGCCTTAAGGCTTGACCCGTCGGGTTAGCCAACCCGTCCGGGCCACCTTGGCCTTGGGAATTGACCCGCCCGGGTCAAGGCTTGGTGAGGGTTTTTTTTTTGTTGGTTGATGATCTTGTGCAAGTTCTAGCCATGCATCGTTGTCTAGGTTAAGAAGCGTCACTCATGAACTTAGGGTGTTTGGGCACTAGAAGTAGCTCGACATTTGACGGAATGTCACATGAATAAATACCATCACACACACAATTGATCCAAATTCCCTAAATTATTATCTTCTATTTCACGTGAGTCTTTACTTCAGTGACAATGCAATAATCTTGTTCCACTATTTCCGTTATTGGGACACGCCGCTTGATATCCCAAATATACATAAGACTTTCGACACATGACATCAACTATTGAGCCATCATTATTCAACCACACATCATATGGCAAACCAAACGATTGCCCACAAAATCTGCAACAACAACTTCGAAAAATCATATCTCTCAATTGATCGATCTGGCAAATTTGAATATCCTTACACCACTCTCATCGGTTGATTACATTAACAGAATCCGCTCCCGTCGATATTGTATCACCGAGACCACCACACATGACGAAGGGAGACGACTCTCGAATATAAAATACCTACCTACCTAAAGGAAACGTTTTATAATTTTAAAAAACAAAACCATCTCATACCCTTTTGAAAGATGGTGAAATCCGTATCTCATATAGTCACTCATACAAAAGAAAATCTCATTTCTCACATCTCAATACCAAAATAAGAGAAATGAAGCTAAATTTTCTTATTTCATTTCTTTCTATCAAATATTGCCTTACACAAATAACCTAAAACCGTTACTTCCTACAAAAGAACGTCTTTAAAAAGTAAGGATATTTTTTAAAAGCTTGTTCTCTGAATTGTCTATTTGAAACAACATGCTTTCTAAAAATTTGTATTGATGTAATCATCCTTCCACATAGCCATTCTACTAAGTTAACATTATATTTTACAGATTATACTTCTAAACAAGACTAATGATTTTGGTATTTAAAGACAATATTTGACATATATAAAACTCAAACCATTTGTTGGTCAACATACAAGTGTACAAACAACAAATAGTCAAAGTAAAAGTCAAAGTCAAACCATTATTCTTAAGCATCTAGCAACATTACAACCAATGAACCAACTAAGTACATACTTAATGATTCACCTCACTGCATTTCTTTCTAACTTGACCATTTTGCCCTGTAATTACCCCAATATTACCGAGTTTCACCATTGATGTTGCGAAGTCCTTGTAAAACAGATACGGGTACATACTATAATCGTTAACCATAGAAGCAGTCAATGGATCACTCATCAGGGCTTGATCGGACTCAAGCAATCCAGCTTTGTTTACCAAGTTCTTATAATAAGCGTTATCAAACTTGTACGTAGTAACAACGTCTAAGGAATTAAGGTTCGTGTTCGATTTATCAACATTAGGACATGCGGTTTTTAAATTTGAGGCTAGAGATGAAGCAAGATTTGGGTCAGGTTGACCGGTACCTTTGAAATCAAAAAGACGATTTTTGAATGTGAAGCATTGAGCCAACCCGATAGTGTGTGCACCTATAAACAACATTTTTATAATGGTGAAAATAATGTGATAAATATATATGTAAAGAAAACTATAAACATATAGTTTTAGTACCTGAGAGAACCACAACATCTCGTGAATCAAGCCCGACTGCAACAAACTTAGCAGTAATATTTGCTAAGGGCTCAAATGGTGATGGCAGATTCGTGTTTGCTGCTTTTATGTCCGCGGTTAGTCCATCTCGTCGGCCTAGTGTAACTGCCCAGTTCGGCCCGCCTGACTGCCAAAATATAAAAAAACATTTAAAACAGTGAAATGGTAAATTTGATACCTATTTACTTTCTAGTGGGTCGACTGGGGACTGTTTTACTCAATCGAGCTACATAAAAAATTAGATAAAAGATTTAAAAAGGCCAAACATGTTTAAGTCGACAAAAGTCTTGTATTTGGAGGTTTATATCTTTACTTAACGAAGAATAACGGATGTGGCCTTTCCTTTCTTAAGTGTCTTTTTAGTACGGATTTGTCATGTAAGTGGAGTCGGCATGTTTAACTTGACCCATAAGTTTGTTTTTTTTTTTTTTTTTTTTGTCGAAATTAGAAACAAAAATATGTAAATCAATGTGTCAGTTATGGTTTCAAAATCTTGTCTCCTCTTAAATCGAGTAAAAAAAAAATGTTATGAAAGTGGTACCAAAACAACGGCTTCTCTAGCGGCCAGTGTCAATATATCAACACAAGAAACAGTAGACGGGCAAGCCCTTTCCACGTCAGCTTTTATGCTGTCAATAACTTCAAACCCACGAACAGAATTACGGTTCGGGCCAGCATTCTTTTCCCCTGTGAAGGTTTTTGTATCATCTAGAAGCACAGAACCATCACAACCCTGATACCAAAGCAAAAACTTTCTATAAACAGTTCTTGTAAAAATTTAATGAATCTACATTAAACTTAAATCATAAAAAGGCATATAACTACATTAACAAAGCAATCATGGAAATGAAGACGGAGAAGAGAAGCAGCTATCCTAGTGTCGTTCTTCATAGCTGCCCAAACACCATACTTAACAATCATGGGTAAGTTAGGACAATATGGATAATAGGAGTAATTAAGTTGGCCATTAGCTAAAACAAACGAAAAGGTAAATAACAAAACGATGATTGAATTTTTTTGATACATAGTTGTTAATTTAAATGAAAACAAATGTTTTGAGAAAGTTAAGGTTTTTGTTATGATTCATGGTGGAATATGATAGACTATTTATAAGCCAAAAAAAATAGGAAAACAACATGAAGATCGATGTTTGTTTATTGGATGGACTACTAGAGTGGCATTACCATTATAGTTAGTGAATTGTGATTACCTAATGGCCATATTTGTGATGTCTGGAACTAAACAATGTTTACTTTTAGTTCCATCATCGTAAGAAGATAAGTACACTAATGAGATCATCGTCGTCTTTTTCATTAAACAAACGACTATTTGCAAACATTTAATAAGAAAACAAGTAGCCACTCGATCCACTACTTCTTTGTTTTTTAAGAAGCCACATGATCCACTACAAAACTCTTATAGGCGAACAAAGTTTGTATGTGGTTTCATTTATACCAATTCTTGCCATAGATCGACATGTGATTCGATGTCCAGGATGACCATCATAAACATTAGTATTAATTGTTTTTAAGACCTTCTAAACCAAGAAAGTACGGGATTGAAGCATTTAGCTTGATTCTCGAGATATAATGACTAGTGATTTTTTAAACTAATTAAGCACGTGGGATATAGTTATATAAATTATGATATCAACTATAAAAGTTATATATAAAGATGCAATGAACACTAAACAAGTCAACCGTAAAGATGGCACATAAAATAATTATAAGTGGAAGTGAAGCACGTTAACTATATTTGATAGGCAATCTACTCATAAACACTTTGCATAAATTTCATATTGAGCTCTTAAATAGTGATATAAATTAAACTATTAATATAGTGATTTTTAATAATAATCAAGCAGTTAAATAACTAAATCATCAATAGTGTTTAACGATCCTTTATTAGTTGGTTAAAACAATTACAGTCAAGGAAAATAACTTCAACGAAATAACTAATCAATCACCCACGGTTCAACTTAGTAATGCTTAAAACTTAATTTGCTCCAGTTTCAAATGCTTCAACAACCGCACTTTGCACACGATAAGACGAGCCTACATCACTCAATGTATTGTTTGTAAATTCTACTCAAATGTAGTTAAGATATCAAAACTCTAACTTAGGATTTGAAAAAAGAAAAATGTTGTTTTCGGCATAAAAAAGATATGGATATATCAATAACAAAAAAAGTCAGGAATCAAACTTTATAATATTTTCAACAATTTTTGGCTTAAATATGGAGGGAGAAATTATTTGTGCAACTATTACAAAAGTTCAGTGCAGTAAAAGACAATGTGACAACACCCTTTCGCTTTCTCCTTATTTACGTAGGTTACATGCAACTAGCTACACATATGCTAGTTCCATATAGAATAGGGAGTACATCAAAATGCTATTTTGATTAAATCGTTTACATAAACCATATATGAGGTTACGTTATCCGACATTCCATGACTTTCTTGTATATTATAGAAATGGTTTTCATTCTTTTTCATAATAAAAAAAATTGACGTATGTATGCCTAATACTGTTTATCTATTTCTTTAAGAAAAATTAAGCATTAATAATAATTACTCCTCAACTGATATCAATGGTATGTATTAGGATATTGACTTCAATAATCCTTAGAGATAAAAGAACATTCAATTGTGAGTGTCTATCGAATTAGAAAAAAGAAACGAAACTGAGAATTAGTCAAATGTTTAGATGACTATCATCAAAGAAAATGAAATTTGATAAGCGTCCTCAGCACTTTGGCTTCAAAAGTTTCGCTACGCACCTCGATCCTTACTCGAAAGAGTAAGCAAACGTTACCCCCCTTTGAAGATGGCCCATCCCATAGGGGTTCCTATCTTGAAAATGACATCTGCGTGAAGTAGAGAAAGCCACCCGTCTCCAAAATTATAAGTCTACTTCCTTATCATTATTTATAGGTGAGGGAGTAAATGCAATATATAGTTAGATTAAGAAACAATTTCATTATACGCTTCTAATCTAGTCTTGTTTTGCATGTCCAGTAATCTTATTTATAGGTCAATATTATTAAAAGAAAACATAAACCTAATCTAATAGATATACCTAATACTTGAAGAATATCATATCTTAACTAATTAAGTAATATAAATAATTGGATAACAATTTCACCTTATTCAAAGTATTAAATAACCCCGATACTAAGTATCTTCACGTGATCACACAATGCTTGAATTTCTGCCACGGAACCACCTTCTTCTTGAGGTTTTCTCCCGACTCGATTAAGAAACCCTTAAGCAACATGCTTTACTTTACCTCCTCCATAAGCACCAATTATCCGCTCCCATGGTAGCGAGGTGCTTAATCCCACATCTCTTTACCATGAACCCATTCTCGATCTTCAACCTACCCTCGTGAGAGTCCTTGAAATCGAAAACATTCCCATGTTCACATTGATATAACTAGACCTACATTTGTAGAGGCTTTCACAAAACTCACCTTAATCGTAATATCCGGTCTAGTGCATACCATCAAGTTCCCTACGACATTCGTATGTGTACTCTTACATATCTTTTTCACATCCATGTCATTTTTATAGGTAAACCATTTATAAAACCTTGAAGCGTGCTGCCAATGACATATATATCGAACAATCGTTCTTCATTCTTTAATAACCTACAATTCGTTCCACACAGCTCGACCGAGACACCCACACGGTTCGACTACCCTTCTTCCTGAAAATCACCATACTAGAAAAACTTGTTTGCGAGACCTTCCATGTCGAAAACCTTCTCTTGCAAACCCCATAATATCCTTGATCTTTTTATCCGAGTACGACCCTAACACTATCCTTTGATACGTACACCAACTTGGTTTATCCATTATCTCCAGATTCTATAATCGAGATATATCACCTTTTTCCTCATCACTACGCTCCTGGTCTTCCCAAGAGTCGTATTGACACTCGATTAATTCACTTTGATCGCCCTAAGATTACACCTTGTTCTACATAATATGTAGCACCGACCTTCACACATTCGTTTAAAGAGTACACACAACTATTAGTCCTTCTTCTATACAAAACCATAATGGAACATACATTATGTATCACCACGGTATATTCCTCTTTCTCCAACATACCAAAAAAAAAAAATACCAAGATCTTTCTCAAATCCAAAATCTAATACATGTCCTTTATATAACGATTTAAATCATCTGCCGTTCGTTCAGGTAGTTCACTATTAGTTTGATTTAACTTTAAGCAATTGAATGTTATCTTACTTCTAAATTAAAACTAAGTTCATCTCGAATACCTAGTTAACTTTAATTACCTAAAACATTATTGTTCCTCTCGAATACAGTATTTGTCCTAAATAACTAAGATTCACGCATGGTTGTGTGATTCAAGTTGCATTTTCTTGAGGAAGTTAATTACAAATCCACAACATTTGAGGGCGTCACCTAACTTAAAGCGGTTTCAGAGTTATAAACAAAACATTAAGCCGTTTTTTTTTTTTTTTTTTTAATTTTCTATAACAAATACAACTAGGGTTTGACGGGACGACGTAGAAGTTAGGTAAGAAAATCAGATCATTTCTAATACCATAAAAAAATAATAAATTTGATATCTTCTATTGAATTACTGAATAAATACTAGAGCACACGGTATGATAATCACGATTCTGGTGATTCTGGGATTACTTTTGTTGACGTGGCATTGAGAATCATGATTATGAGTTTTTAGGTGGTGTGATAATGAGGATTGTGGATGATTGTGGAGATGTGGGACCCCCAGTTTTAAATAAGATAAATATAAGATTTTATTAAAACTAAAAACTGTTAAATTTTTAGTTTAATAATTTGTATAATCTCATATCTCATACATTTTCCAATCGACAAAATGTCTTCGACGCCCGAGTTTGTGTGCAAACAATGTGGCATGGTCCACGTCCGAGTTGCGTAATAGTAATTGTCAAAGTAAACAAACACTAGCTGCAAGAACAAGTTCAACCTAATATAGATAGAGACCCTGATCCGATGATGGTAGAAAAATGCAACTTGTCTTACGTTTAGTTTCTGACGGTTCAACTGAAACAACTTCCTTTAACCGAATCGCAAGCAGATTCAAAGTGATTTACGCCCCTCCAACTGTCGGATTTTTCAGTTGGAGGGACGGAAATCACTTTGAATCGCCTTGGAATTCGGTTAAAGACAGTTGTTTCAGTTGAACCGTCAAATACTAAACGTAAGACACGTTGTCTTTTTTCTACCATCATCGGATCAGGGTCTCTATCTATATTAGGTTGAACTTATTCTTGCAACTAGTGTTTGTTTACTTCGACAATTACTATTAGGCAACTCGAACGTGGACCATGCCACCTTTTTTGCACACAAACTCGGGCGTCGAAGACATTTTGTCGATTGGAAAATGTATAAGATATGAGATTATAGATATAAAGATAGAATGAGATTGAGAAATGGTGTGATTTTTTTGTTAAAATAGGGATGTATTTATAGATGAAATTGTGAGTAAATAAAATAAAAATAAAAAATTCTAACGGCATTTTTTATAGCCGTTAGATATGATTTAATTTTATTTTTTTTAAGTGTCCGTCAGAGAAAAAAAAGAACAAAAAAAACACAACGATTCGTTATGGTGAGAATCACACCAAGAACGAACCCCCATAACGAGTGAGGGCGGTGTAATAATGAGAGGCTAAGCCTCGTTCTAGACGCCACAACAAGCGAAAAATCCCCAAACCGGATGCTATTAGTAGACAATAAGACACCCATAAACTCTAATGTACCCCAATTCATCTCAAATTTGGTTCATGGTTATAGTCTTATAAAATGATTGTGACAATGATACAACATTTTTTAGTAGCACCCAAAGCCCACGGATTCTTCGGTCAAATATGACGATTTTAACAATATTTTCGCCGTGGATTCTATTCTAAATGAGTATAATAATATGTTAATCTGGATTAACTATGGGCAAACATGTACTTTCACATGAACGATAGCTTTTTTGGTCTTCTTTTCAAAGGAGAATTTTTGGTTAACATGTAAACAGAATCACTAGTCAACATATTTCATCTAAAAACATTTAAAATACACAAAATCCAAAATACCCCTTATTAGAGTATAATTTAATCATCACATGTTTGACTTGTCAATCAACGCTATTACCTACTAATAAAAGTATCTCTTGCCCCTTAAACAAATAAGTATATTCCAAGTCCAGTCAAACAAAAGAATGATTCAAGATTTCTACAAAGAATAATATGCATGCTTTTTAAACAACATGACAATAACTTAAATCAAGAATTCAATACAAGTCTAAAGAAAGTTATAATCAAACTAATGCTGCAAAATGTTACTATTTGTGTGGATACTAAAATTGCTTACAAAAAATTAAGACGATTTCAATAATAATTCTCGGATTTCTCGTCTTCTTCATCATCCATGTTGTTGCCACCATTCGTGAAGGGGCCATTAGGAGAACCTAATTGAGAATTGCTACATTTAGAGGATCTAACGTATTGATTGGAGTTTAAAGTTGGAAGCCTTCGTGTATGAAGCCTGTATTTCTATAATTACATGACGAATAAAATCAATATATATATATATATATATATATATATATATATATATATATATATATATATATATATATATATATATATATATATATATATATATATATATAGTATTAATCAAATGGTGATAAGGAGGGGAAACTAAGAGTTAAGAAAATTATCTCACTTGCAAATGGCTTTTCACTTCGTCATTGGTAAGACCGTCCACTTGCATAAGCTCTCGAATCTGCTTAGGGGTGGCTACTACAAAAGTTTTCGTATATATGTTGATTAATATCGTGATCAAGAACGATGATTAAAGATTCATATTGCCTAATATGAAGACTGAAGTCATCATAGGCAAATTATCTAAAAGTATTAGGGAACGAGATAATCAAAGCAATATAAACTGATTATCTACAACTTGAAAACACAAATCCAGACAACCCAAAAACTATCTTGGAATTAAGTTGAAAACTTTATCCCTTTATAATGAAAATAGAGATAAATGTCTAACCTTGTGAACCACCAAGCTGTTGGAGGGCATCGAGAAATCGTCTATGCAACTCGGTTGACCAACATCTCCTCCGTTTCCTAGATGTTTGCTGCTGAGGTAGCACTGGGGTAATGCCACCAATTCCTATGTTTGATTCAACATTTGGTATAGAAAAAGGAATCAATCTACTTTTACATTCGAGTTTACTAAAAAAACCATTTCCTTTCATGGAACTTCTTATTTTGGAGTTAAAAATCGATCGCCGTTCCTCTTCTTCCTCCTCTCTCTATAACCAAATTGAAAGCACAAATTATAAGTTGCATACATATCTAATCAATTCTAACATTACTAATATTATTATCTTGTTGTTTAACCTCTTTAATCAAATTCGGTTCTTGCTCATTAGTGTTCCAAAGATGTGTAGAGCTCAACCAATTCTTCTTATCACCATTGTAGTTTTGGTTAATAATAATTTCAACTTTAACATCATCACCATCTTCTTTATAACTATTCTTGAGTGGTATAAATTCTTCAAGTACCGGTTCCGCCTTTAAAGTTTTCTTTAACGCCATTGATTCCTCTTTCAACGCGTATATTGCTACAAATAATCGTAGAAAACATGATGAAACTTCATTTACATACAAATTATCTAAAAGAAAACAACCAAGTGGCATGGTGGTCTTGCTGCAACGATACATTGAGATTATATGAATAAAAATAATAGCAAAAAGAAAAAAAATGAAACATACCATCATTGATGAGGATCATGCATAGAGGAACTTCTCGTTTGAATGTTTCGATTTTATTTCTTTCAATTTTTAATTTGTTGACGAAATCATCAAGTTGAAACAACTTTTGATTTACGCTACCCATTTTCGAGACTTGTTCAAGAAACCGAGTGATTGTTGTAGGGTTAAATGTTGGCTTGAAATCCAAAGTTATTTGATGAGATGAACTTAAGGTCTCCATGGGAATCTATGTCTTTGGTTTCTAATGGATTAATTCTTATTGTTGTTGATTTGATGATCAAAAGTAGGACTAAAAGGGAAAGTGGATAGAATTTTGGAGAAACATGTATGGAAAAGGAACGAAGGAATCTAGAGAATGTGAATGGTAAGAAGATATAGAGAATTTAGAAATTGGAAAATGTAAAGTTTGATTCCTTTTTCACATTGGCTGGTCACGTATTTTATCCTCCACACCAACTCTTTTAGCTTTTTAAATATTTGCACTGTATTACTATATAATAAAATTTAAAGTTTAGTTAATGTATATTAACGAGTGAATGTCACAAATCGTTTTTATGGTTAGTCACTTTTTTACATTTCGTCCATTTTGAAAAATTTAACGCAAAGTGTCCTTTTATTTTTTGATTTTATCATCTACCGTCCTTCCGTCCACTTTCGTTTAATTTGTGCCGATAAATACCCCCACGTGATAGACATGTAAGGGTAAATGAGTAATTAACTTCTCATTTATCCCTCTTTTGTTCTTATTTTAGCCCTAAATTTTCAATTAGCAAATCAAATCACAGTCACACACATACACACACACAAATCGTCTCTCATTAATTCTCCAAGCCTAGTATTGCATCTCATCAAAGAATCACATTTCAGTTTCGAGAATTGTATTCTACTCAACAAAAACAACAACAAACACCATCAAACAAATACAAACACTTTCAAAGAAAAATAATGAGATTCTATACAAAAGAATTTCACCCAATGGAGATGCCAATATTTCAATGATACCAATACTCGATCAATGGGAAAAAGAAGTTAAAACCGTTAGATTTAACCACCTCATTGCCATTATCAAAAGCCTTCGTAAGTATAATCGATATTCTCACACTCTCCAGGTTTCGCTCCATTATATTCATTTTTCTAATTTCTTTTTTAACAATTATGTGTCAAAGGCGATCAGGCTAGTGCTTTTGTTATTCCGCTGCTGATTTCTTGTGTAAGAGGATGAGATGCAATACTAGGCTTGGAGAAATGAGAGATGATTTGTGTGTGTGTGTATATGTGTGACTGTGATTTGATTTGTGAAATGAAAAATTAGGGCTAAAATAAGAACAAAAGAGGAATAAATGAGAGGTTAATTACTCATTTACCCTCACATGTCTATCACGTGGGGGTGTTTAACGGGACAAAAAATAAACGAAAGTGGACGGAAGGACGATAGATGATAAAATCGAAAAACAAAAGGACATTTTGTGCTAAATTTTTTCAAAAATAACGAAATGTAAAAAAGTAACTAATTCGCTCCATATTAATTGATAAGATGTTATTTTTCCAAAGACACTGTGTCATAGTAAGTTTTGTTAGATGGAGTCTACTTGACAACCTTTATGATTATTAATACGTACTAAACATTTATTAAACTTTATATATTTTTATATATTGATAAGTAAACAAAAAACATATTTAATCACTGTATTAAATTAAATGAATCTTAATGTATATATAAATTTTGAATTTAATTAATATATATTGATTGATCATATAAGGTATCTAGTCGCTACCATATAAAGGTATCCTTAAATATAATGGGACTAGTTTAAATACACGTGCGAGGCACAGGTACTTTTAGCTCTCAGTTACGTATTTGATTCCATGAATATACATTGTTGTGTTCGTTGTACCGGAAAATGTTAGGTCATTTGGGTTAGGGCTGTCAATGGGGCGGGTCTGGGCGGGTCTCTTGTGGATCCAGACCTGACCCAAGATCTAATTATTTGGGTTTGGGTATGAGTCATTAGCTATTGGATCATGATCCAACCCAAATCCAATTAATTTAATGGGTTGGATCTTGACCCGGGTCGACCCAAGTAATAATATTTTTTAAATATCATGTTTATTAGTTTCCACTGCTCGAGGCCAACACGACACAATTTTAAAAGTTTAATTAGGGGATAAGTCTATAAACATGTAATAAACTGTCACTTTTGTAGCATGTAATAAACTGTCACTTTTGTTATTGTAGTTTTGATTTCATGAAACGTAAGTATGTTAACATTCACTTCTCATGAAATTCATGAACAATACATAAAGACGTAATCATGTCCTAACTTTGGACAAATACCAAAACTCGTATAAAGCATAGTAAAAACCTACCAAAACACTTGAATAAAGGTTTTATATCTTACGACATAAAAACTCATTAATTTTTATAAAACAAAACTTACACAGGAGGTGGTACAAACATTCAACAATTATGATAATTTAATAGATCATTTGTTTTATACTAATCACATGCAACCTCTTTTTCTCATTGGCCCCTGTTCCAATATTTTACATACTTTATTTACGTTTTTTTTTCAGTTAAAACAAAAAAGTTTTTTTTTCTCTTAATATAAAACATTTTTTTTTAATCTAAATATCAATTAATAGATTTACTTTTTAAATTGGGTCGACCCGGGCGGGTCATGGATCGACCCATGTAAAGATCCACTAAAATGAGTCGACCTATTGGATCAATTTTTGGGTTGTTGGGTCCTATTTTTAGACCCGTTGGATCATGTTATTGGGTCGGGTCTGGGCGGGTCTGGGTCCAGACCTGCCCCATTGACAGCCCCAGGTTGACCCGAACCCCAAAAAGTTTTATTCTACATGAACAAAAAACACATTTGTTGAACCTATTTAACCAAGAGATAAGGTTGTAACTTGTTTAACTAATATCGAGTAAATGAATATTCGGGTCAATGTCAACCCATCTGATCTGGACCTAGACTTTCGTGCACAATATTAAGGGACATACGGTTTTAGTTAAGTTTTTTTACATTTCAAAACTTAATAAAAACAAAAGACCGAGTGTAATACTTACAATATCATTACTTGTTTTTCTGAAAGAAAGATTAAGTACATAAAATTATTTAAAATAACATAGTTATCTAATCACATTTATAAAATGGTGTAGGCTATAACCATACTCGTCTGACCCACTTTAACACGAATAAAAAGTTACTTGTGGTCATATAGTTGCCTACATCTATAATATACTGTTGCGACACCGGAATATCACAATTACAATTGGGTAGAAGGTTCGGATCCGAAAGAGCTGATCCGAAGAAGACCTTCAGCCTAGTTCTTATCTTCGATCTCGAACTATCTGCACAAGCGGGTAAACACACGAGTAAACGGAGCGGGGATGATCCCCTGGTTTACCTCGGGCGTAAGAGTGAGATTTCGAAGAGTAAGGTTAAATAAATAAAGTAAGAGTGTAGAGTGTTTTTAAACGTTACCCTTGAAGTGAAGAGTGAGCTTGGTATTTATAGATCTTGAGTTTCGGATAATAACATGCTCTAAGTACAATACCTTGTTTATCCTGAAGATATTCCGAGGTATCATACTTTCTGTCGAGAAGTCATCCTTCGGCCTTCTGGTCCTTAGGATGTTCTTCGGATAATAGGCGTTGTTTAGATTCCTTCTCTCAAAGATTGTGTCTAGCCTAATAGATCTTTCGGCGTACCATTGGTTTGGCCGATAGACTTCTATCGGCTACCGATGGTACGTCATCAGCCCCCCTAGTCTAGTATTACGTAGTTAAGACTATGTAATGCTTGACTAGAAGAAAAATAAAGTGTTTTGGCTCTTTCAGTTGTTCTTTCGGTTGACAGGAGTGTGTCTCTTGAGTTACTTCGGAAATTAGTAACCGTCTGACTATTTAGGCGGGATAATTGAGTTTTAGCTTCGGCGGGAAGTTTTTCAAACTGCGGCAATTAATGCTTATGCCACTTGTCGCTATGCCATTGGTCGAGAGAAGCGGTGGGATTAGACGCGCGTCCCATCGTCTGACATACACTTGCCTATAAATACCTTGTTTTACCCCATTTGTAACTTTTTTCTCACCGTTTTCTCAATTACACTTTTAACTGTGTGTTTTTTCTCCCCTTGATTTTTCTTTCGTTGCCTTCTTGTTTTCTCGTTCTGTCGTGATGTCGAAGAAGGATAAAGAAAACCTTCGGAGGTCATTCAATAGTTTGACCCAGGAGGACCTTGACGCCCTCTGTGAGAAATATGCCATTGGTGTTGGCTATGGTGCTACTCTTCCCGGTCCGGACGACACTATACTGGACGCCCCTCCCGGTAAGATAGGGGTTTATGCCGAGTGGTTTGAATTTTCAAACCTCCGACTTCCGTTCTCCAGACTCTTCCTGGAGGTTTGTGAATATTTTAAATTCCACCCTTCCCAGATGAATCCTCTCGGAGCTTTGAGACTTACGTGTTTTGAGGTTCAGAGCTGGGCTCTTGGGTATACTCCTTCAGTAACCCTTTTTCGAGTGTTTTATAAACTTGGAAAAGCTGGTGATTGGTTTACCTTTGATAAGAGAAGGAAACCTAGTCCTGTTTGTTCCTCCGGGGCTCCTTCTGGCCGGAAGAACTGGAAGACCAAGTTCTTTTTTGTGAATGCCGGCGTGGCTCCCATCCGGATCAGATGGAAGCATAAGGATGAGTCCGTTGCGGATGAGCAGGTGAAGCAGGGAGATGTTTCGGATGATGCTATCTTGGCTTTTACGACTCACAAGGTTGAGTGTCGGACGCTACCGGAGCATGTATTAGTGATGGCCGGTATAAGTCGGTTTTGGACATCGAACGTTACCAAACCCTGTCTGCAGTTGAATGACCGAGGTACGTTAAGTACTTATGTTCGTTATACCGATGGTTCTATGATGATCACTAATTTGACTTATCTTTCTTTTTGTAGATTTGCCTCTGATAGATTTTCTGGAACTGAGCGATTGGGCTTCGGTTAAGTATATTGTTCGCAACATTGCTGAAGGCGAGGAAACCTGGTTGGTTCGGATGAACTCAAGGGTGATACACATGTCTACTGACGAACTTCCTCTTCCCTATACTGATGCTGATGCAGTCTTTCCAGCGGGATATAACACAAGAGATCCTTCAGATGAGGATTTTATTCAACCAGCCTCAGGGACCATTATGGGTAGTGGTGTTCATCCGGCAAAGAGTGGTAATAATACTATCCCTTTGCTTTTCCGTGCTTTGTTTGCAAAAGCATCATCTTCTGTGGGAAATGCAGCTGCTAGGAAAAGAAAAGCTACGGACTGGTTTGCTCCTCCGGAATCGTCTGAGGGTCAAAAACTTGATGATGTTGAGGGTGGGGAGTCCGAGGAAGAGGCTGCGCCGAGAGTTGAGGCGTCGAAGAAAAAGAAAAAGGTTTCTGCTTCTGCCAAGAGCTTGACCATCAAGGAGAAGAGGAAAGATCAACAATCGGAGGTTTCATCGGCTAAGGAGGCCGATACTTCCAGACCTGGAGAGAAAAATAAAGAAACTGCTACTTCCGTCTTCCGGGGTAAGTTTGTCGTTCTTGAAAGTTCAGAGGAGGGAGGTGCTTCGCTAGATGGTACGGAGTGCTATCCGGATCCCCCTTCTTACGAGACTTCTTCCTAAACAAGGAGAGCTCTTGAACTGATAGTTGATGATGATTTCTCGACAGGTCCTCACACTGATCCTGAAGTTGTCACTTCTAACCCGGAACCGATTGCGGAGGAAGCAAGTGTTGGTGCTGGAAACATGGGTGAGAAGTCCTTAGAAGAGACTTCTTCAGCTATTCCGATGGATGAAGGAAATAAGGAGCTTGTGGTTCCTAAGTTGGTTGAGGAACCTCTGCAGCAAACTTATACGGGAGTTCTGCTGGAGCAGGAAGACATTGGTTACCAGCGTCTGTCACCGGAGGATTTGACTCGGCAGCCTTCGGCTTTAGTTGTATCTCAACCGGAGCAGAACCAAGATCTGATAGTTGAAATTTCTACACAAGTTTCGGCAGATAAGATGGAAGGTATTTTTCTTTTTTCTGGCATCGTTCAACCTTCTCCTGTTTCTTTTACTAACTTCCTTTCGATTGCTTACTGATCCTCAGTTATTTTCTTTCAGGTAATCAGATGGTGGATGAACGCATGGAGGATGTCAGCGTTCATTCGGAGGAGGAAAATTCGGATACCGAATCCGAGGGTTTAGGTGCTGCTTTGGCCGAGACATCATTTGTTCCGGCAGTGAGTAAGATCAAGTGTGGGGATCTCTTTGAAGCGGAGTCTTATGAGATCAATCGGGATCTTGTTGACAATCTGGCTACCCCCGCCGAGACTCTTCGCTTAGGGAAGCTTGGGAACGTCCAGGTGGGACGTGAGTTCGACTTTGCTCTTGCCTCTTTAAACGTTATTGGTCCTGACCTCCGCCGCCGAATGGAATCATAGGCGCGGGAAACGGAAGAGCAAAGATTCCGAGCCCTTGAACTTGAAGGTAAACTTGCTTTGGCAAAGAAAGAATTGGCCGAAGCTCTGGACAGGAAAAAACATTACCGGGAGAGGAGTCACCGCTTGGCAAAGGAGGTAGACACAATGAAGGCTTCTTCCTCCCATCTTACTAAGGTTGCTGTCCGAGAGTTTCGGGACAAGTTAGGGATGGAGCATCAGATGGCGATGGACAAACTGAAAAGCCTACTGGATGCCAAACATCAGACTGCCATAGCCAGCTTGAAGGCGGAGCATGAAACTGCCCTGGCCGAGGCTCGGGCCCAGTGTGATATGAATGGTGATGTGCTCCGGTCCTTGGAGGAACGGTTGAGGAAACAGGATGTTGAGTTAGCTACGCTTCGCTCGGACAGAAGTTGGTTGGTAACAACGGGTCCGAAGCATGTCATTCAGAAGCTGCACTCAAGCCATGAGTACTCCCGTCCCCAAGAGAACGTTCGGACACTCAACTATAGACTTGGGTGTCACGATGGTTTGGTTGCCGGTATTAGTCTTGGCCGTCTGAAGCAAAGACCTTCATCTTCTCCGTTCTTCAATGTCAATGCTGCTTCGGAGCTGGAGAAAGCCATAGCTGATGCTTCAGATATCAGTTATCCTTATCTTGAAGCTTTGTCGGCCACCGATGGTTCTTCTATAGAAGATTTTCAAGCCGTTGAGCCAGCAGCTGGTCCTCCTTCAGATGAGGAGTGAAACTTTTATGTTGTATCTTTCTTTTGCGATGTAATCATGAGACATGTCTTCGACCTGTGAAGATATGTTTCTACAAGACAAGTTTTTGTTAATATAACTTTCCGTTATTTGTTTAATTTCCGGATTCACCTGCATCTTTTATTCACTTGTTATAATTTTATATGTTGTTTAAAATGCTTTGCATGAATCTCTTTGAACTTTTCGTTCGGAATTAAATCCGAAATTTATTGAGGTTAGGCTCAACTTATCCTTCGGAGTTAGGTCCGATGCTTATTGAGGTGAGGCTCAATTTTTCATTCGGAGTTAGGTCCGATACTTATTGAGGTTAGGCTCAATTTTCATTCGGAGTTAGGTCCGATACTTATTGAGGTTAGGCTCAATTTTCATTCGGAGTTAGGTCCGATACTTATTGAGGTTAGGCTCAATTTTCATTCGGAGTTAGGTCCGATACTTATTGAGGTTAGGCTCAATGATTGCAAACTTTCATCCTTATTTTTTCTTAGACTATCTGAGTTGGTTGTATATTCAGACACTTCGTCAAGTGTCATGAACATTCGTTCAAATAGTACTAGTAGTAAAATGAAGGGAAAAATTGGCTGCGAAAGCCTTTCATTCATAATAATAAAAAGAAAAAAGGTTACATTATACACCATCGGCTAACGATAGTATTTTCGAAGGTTCATGGCATTCCATGTTCTGGGTATTGTAGCGCCGTCCATGTCTTCCAGTTCGTATGCCCCATTACCCTTATCTTTGATCACCTTATACGGACCTTCCCATTTTGGCCCTAATTTCCCTTCGTTTTCCTGCCGACTGGCTTCATTCTTTCGGAGGACCAAATCACCTTCCTCCAATACCAACTTCCTTACCTTTTTGTTGTAGGTTTTTTCAAGTTTTTCTTTGTACTCGGCCTCTCTTACTGCCGCTGCATTTCTTCGCTCCTCCAACAATATCAGATTGAGCCGGATCTCCTCTTGATTAGTTTGATAGTTTTCGGATGTTACGCGGTGACTCGGCATTCCTATTTCGGCTGGGATTACAGCTTCGGATCCATAAGTTAGGCTAAAAGGTGTTTCGCCCGTACTTGTTTTCTGGGTGGTTCGGTGTGCCCATAACACGTGGGATACTTGATCCACCCAGTCCGTTCCTTCTCTTCCCAACCTTGCTTTTATTCCGTCACCAATACTCCGGTTAATCCTTTCCACCTGGCCATTGCTCTGTGGGTGTGCTACCGAAGTGAAAGTTTGTTTGATCTTCATCTCGCTGCACCATCGTCGCAACGGGTTGTCCGAAAATTGCTTACCATTATCTGAGATTAATTCATTCGGTAATCCGAACCTGCACACGATGTTTTCCCTCACAAATTTCTGCACTTGCTTTCCTGTGATCCGGATGACAGGTTTTGCTTCGACCCACTTTGTGAAGTAGTCTACTGCCACGATCAGAAATTTCATTCCACCCGTCCCCATTGGAAATTTGCCAACGATATCAATACCCCACTTTTGGAAGGGCCATGCTGATAGTATGGACACTAAATTGTGTTTGGGGAGTCTCGGTATAGGTGCATGAATTTGGCAAGCATCGCACTTTCGGATCAGCTCAATGGCATCAAAGTGCATAGTGGGCCAGAAGTATCCCAATCCGGTGATCTTCGAGATCATGCTCCGTGGTCCGGCATGCATGCCGCATGCTCCCTCATGCATTTCCCGGATCACATAATTGGCCTGCAATGGTCCTAAACAACGAAGCAAGGGTGAAAATGGGTTTTTGCGATAGAGGGTGGTACCTTTCATTAGGTAGTTCGGTGCCTTCATCCGGATCTTTCGAGCTTCATTCGGATCTTGTGGCAAGCTTCCCTCTTGTAAGAACTTCATGATCGGTGTCATCCAGGTGACTCCTTCGTCTTCCACGATCATTAGTGTTTCTTTTGGACTAGCTATAGCCCGTTGATCTTGTTTTTCCACCATTACTTCCATCGTCGTGTGTCCGAATGCTATGGATGCCAATTTGCTCAAAGTATCAGCCACCTTGTTCTTCGTTCTTGGAATTTGCTCAATCGTGCATGATTGGAAAGTGGCCATCAAATTTTTCGCCTTCTCCTTGTATTTGTTCATTCGATCCTCCTTGGCTTCGTACGTTTCATTAATCTGGTTGGCCACTAACTTGGAGTCCACTTTAACCCTCAAGTGCTCCACTCCTTTTCCCTTTTCCGGGGTACGGCGGACCTTGTTTCTTTTGGGCACCCAGTTTGATTCCTTCCATCGGATGGTTTAGTTGACCAGTTCTTACGGCCTCTTCAATCTGCTTCTTCAACTGAAAACAGTCGTTTGTGTAATGCCCTTTGTGTTAGGTCTCACTAAGATCCCAAACAATGGCAAATCAATAACAAATAAGTATTTAGACGTTAATTGTTATATATCGATTAAGTACTCAGTTTCAGAATATATTATAGCGGAATTATAATATAGAAACAATGAAAATAACACACAGTTATATTTCAATCAAAAGTCTATTGATTACAAAACCTCAAACTCACTATTTATACACAATATAGTGAGTTTGATAAAGATCAATCTAAGTAAATCTTCTAAACAGATAAAAGATATTCACTAACTAGATTACCTTAAATTACGCCTGATTTCTCTCATGAGTCTGAGTTAGTCAGACTGAGTCACTCAGACTCATGAGAGTGAGTCACTCAGACTCAGATCACTCAGATCCAGACTTTGATTAACAGATACTTTAATCTTTGGGAAAGATCATGTTTTTTCCCAACAATCTCCCCCTATCTGTTTTAACCAAAGTCTTTTTTCAAACCATGCTAGAAAATAAACACAAACATAACATCTTGAATCAAATACTGTTTGTGAACAAAAATAAGCATCTGCCAGTTTTACATCCTTTTCTTCAAGGTTCTCTTTCTCTTCTTCTCTGAGGTTGCAAATGGTAATGGCTGATCTCTATCACTTAGCCATTTTAGTCGCTCAGTCTTCCATGCCAGCAGCTTCTCTATTTCAGCATCAGTCTTATGGAAATGGACTTGATATTCCTTCTTAATCAACTCTACCTTGTCAGCCACAGTTCCAATCTCCTCAATCCTTCTCAGATTATTAAACAACCAACTAACCAGCTTCACTCTGAATGGAAGGCACTGATCAGACTCACATTCACTTAGTAGAGCCATGCAGATTGAAGATGTGCTTATCTGGTTTTTGTCTTGGAAGCTTTCTTCTCCCCCACAATCAATATAACACAACCCAGTGTGCTTCTCAGTCTCAATGTAAGTTCTTTCCTGAAATATAACATCCTTAGGAACAGGATGCATGCTGCTTGATTCCAGACCCAATGATTTTGATCGAATCTTCACATTGTGCTTTGTACAATATGCTCTGTAGTCTTCATCTGGCACTAGATTGAGCATATAAGCTGCATTAATGTTGAAAGTGGCCTCTCTTCTTATAGTCATTCCTTGAGATTTGTCTGTCAGATTGTAGCTCAGATCTGCTATTTCTTTCCATTCTTCTAGACCCATAGTATGCAGTCTAGTCAGTCCCACTTTGAATGATCCACCTTTGTGTGTGCAGTTGAGTACAGATTGATTCCATCATGAGTAAAACAATCTAGATGGTGAAGTTTGTTTGGAAGTCTTCTCAGGGTAAAGTTTCCTTCAATGTAATTAACCCTCTTTCTTTGAGTACAAGTTTGGGCCATTTGTGCATCTGCTTTGACCCTCATTTTCCTCTTCTTCAATGGCCCGATCTTCCTCTGCTTGTATCTCAGCTTCAAATTCTGCAGCTGCTTTTGAAGACTGATCATATGGATTAAAATCAAAATTTCTCTTTGTAGAGTCCCTTCACGTAATCTTTGTATTCTTCTACAGTCATCCCAGCACTTTTAGCATACTTGAAGCTTTGCTAACTTGTCAGCTTCACTTTGTAACTTGTCAGCTTCAGTTTCTTTCTTTTGCACTTCAGACTCAGTTTGAGTCTCCATTTTGTCTGCTTCTTCTTCTGCAGTCTGTTCAACCACTTTATCAGACTCAGTCTCCTCATCACTAGAAATACTCCAATCAGTTTCATAAAAAACTTCAGATTGTCTTGTCTTCGTGTTGAATCTGGTGGTTTTGTAGTATCCTCTTCTCCCCCTCTTCTCTTTTCCTTTTCAATGGTTGGATAGGGATCTCAGATTGTCGTAGGCATTTTCTCCCCCTGAATCTGAGAACCCTCTGCAACTGCCTTGCCTTTCCTCATCAGACTGACTTCAGAGGTCAGTTTGACCCACCATTCCCTGCAAATCCTTCATCTCCTTGGCATTTTGAGTTGTAAAATCAT
This sequence comes from Senecio squalidus, assembly GCA_910822075.1. NCBI lineage: Eukaryota > Viridiplantae > Streptophyta > Magnoliopsida > Asterales > Asteraceae > Senecio > Senecio squalidus. Next base: position 65,800,147 of record CAJVGC010000590.1, on the reverse strand, counting down.
GGAACTCAGTCTGCATTGCCCTCAGTCTGTCATCAAACCTGAGTAGACATGTCCTTAAGTGCCTTTAACAGGACAGGGACAGTCAAAGCAACCTCAGACTGGGTGGATGTTGTAGCAGTGTCTGATGTAACTGGTGGCACAGCTTCACTCTCTCCCTGTGATGTGGGAGAATGATCATAAGCCATAGAAAATGGAAGTCTGTACCTCACCCCTGTTTGGGGAGTAAGGCATTGGCAACTAGTGATAAAGAGTGTAAGAGATTTGGAGGTTGTACCTTTTCGTGAACCAGCACAGAGCTGGTGAAAATAGCCGTTGGATAGGCTGTGAGGACTGAGTGTGGGATTCCCATACTATGGTGGGACACTCTCTTCAATGCTTGCCACATGTGTCTGTGTGGGTAGCCAGCAATGTAGTTCTCCAAGTTGACCATCAGACTGGGGTTTTGGGTGGTCCAAGCAGTCAGATCCAGCTCAGCATCTAGCAGAGAGAGACTGGTC